>NDGM011129327.1:0-10107 GCA_002564305.1 Octomys mimax | reverse complement strand
ACTCATAGTGATCTGCCTGTTTACAGCCTCCCAAGAGCTGGGATTACAGGCAAGCACCACCACGCTTAGTCTCAATAGCCATCTCAGCATGCCCCAGGTCAGGGCTGGCACAACAGGTTGGGGGATTGAACCCCTGGCCCCTGCACCTGCTTGTAGGCACTTTAATCCACTGAGCTATTTGGCCGGCCCCTCTCTTTTCCATATTTTGATTACATCACCGGTTGGTTGACAGATTTGTGAAACTCCTGCACTACCTGCTTCTTAACAAAAAGAGAATAGGGCCAGGACTTAAATCCCCCCAACAGCAGTAGTGCTGAATAGGAGCCAGTTTTTTGTGTATGTGTGTATGTGTCCTTTTTTCTTTCTTTTTTTTTTTTTTTTTTTTTTCTGTACTATTACATTAGCTTCCTCTATAGCTAGAAATTAGAAATTCTTTTTTTTTTTTTTTATGGTGGAGCTGAGGTTTGAACTCAGGCCCTTGTGCTTGCTAGGAAAGCACTTACTCTACTGAGCCATCTCCCTGGCCCCAAAATTCTTCTTTTCTCATTAGTTTGCCATGTAAACTTTCCCTCTTAGGTGCATGTAAAGAAAAGTATTAGGCAAATCATAGTCCAAATTTATAAAGGTCTGGCAAAAATGATGCAGTCTGGATGGTGTATAGTAACCAGGCTAAAGCCATGAGCTGTGTCTCCAGGAGGTCCCTGGTGTTTTAGCCACCTACTCTTGCTCTGGTGAGCTAAGGGCCAAGGGTCTAGGTCAGAGGGCCATGTAGAGGCTGTGGTTTTGGGAGTGGACATGATGTCTACCTGGGCCAAAGGAAGTGGGCTACTAAGTGCAAGGCCCAAAGAGTGCTAGAAGGTTCTCTCAGCAGATGCTGAGGAGCAAGCAAGGAAGTAGAGGGAGGCTGCTCCAGGGCAAGGCTGCTTTGGAACATGTAGTGACCAAGTGGTGCCTGGCACCAAGCCATGAGAAAGGACAGCAGCAGCCAGATGGTGCACACTGGAGACACAGGCCCTCTATCCTGTTGTAGGGGTGCTTGGGGCAGACAGAGGGGCCCGTAGATGCTGCCTGTTCACAGCCACCAGCTCCACCTGGCCCCTGAAACAAAGATGGCCCTACCAGCTCTTCCTGTGGAGGCTCCTTTTGGGTCTGTGGTAGCTTGAGTTGGGCACAGATGAGAAGTATGTGCAGAGCATGGCAGGGAGTAGGCAGGGAGGTGAAGTGGCAGACAGTAGCCCTGAGACCCAGCTGGAGGAGAGAAAGCCATAGCCTGCCATTACAGGAAAGGTAAGAGCCATTCCCTCTCCCACGGGGTGGGACAAGGAAGAAGAGCAGAAATGTAGCCAGCAAGGGCAGTACCTGCCTCTGAATGGACCCTTGGAAATAGGGTGTCATCATGGCTGTTAACTTGCAGCCTCATAGCACAGGTGCCCAGTTCCTGGCTGGGGTGGTGACAAGACATGGCCCCACATGGGGGTCATGCCAATCATGCCAACCATTGCAGGCCAGGCAGCCCTGGCGCCAGTCAGGAAGGCCTGAGGGCTGGCTACAGTAGCCTATGGCCCTAACCCAACCAAGTGTAAACATGCAGGCGCCACCCAGAGCACTAGTGGCTTTGAAGTCTGCAACACACTACCTCCTGACTCCTGGCCCTGCCCCCTCCATAGCTGGTAGCTTGTCACAGGTGCCCGGGGCACCAAGGACATGCTAGTCTGCCACTTGCCCTGCCCCAGCAAAGCTTCATGGGCCCAGGCTGGTCCTGCTGCCCCCAGGTGTAGAGCCATGCTGGGGCCTTACTGGCCTCTCAGCCTGTCCTGTGCCCTTTGTTGCCCAGAGCACAAGGCTCTGAGCTATGTCACCTCCATTGGGAGCCCTGGGTTATAAGCAAGGCAGTGTGTGCCAAGGGCCACACACAGGGCCTGGTATTGAACAAATGTTCTAGAAAACAGCAGCCCCTTTCTGTCCATGGATATGCAGCACCTTTGAGAGCCATCTCCATAGAGGTGGGGAGGCTGGGTCTGTGGTAGCTTGAGAGTGAAGACAGGGCTCAGGGTATGTCCCCCCCCCCCTCCCCCAGGGGCAGTCTGCAGGTTCTGGGCCCTGGAGACCGTCTAATGAAATGAGATAAAGCCACTTTACTTCCTGAGTGTCCACCAAGGCCTTCAGGGAGGCAGATCCTTGCTACAGGGACCTCTCACAGCAGAAACCCATCTTACCCAGCAGCAGCCTGGAGGTGGGGTGGTCCATGCATTTGTCCTGCTTCTACAGGAGAGGACACTGAGGCTCAGGAGGGAATGGTTTTTCTAGATCCCACAAAGGCTGAACAAGTGAGCCCGCCCTGGCCCTTGGGTTGTGTTAGTCTCTGCTGCTCTACCTCCATACTGCATGACTGCTCTCTGAGATCCATTCGTCAGTAGAATTTGGGACTTGATGTGCTAACCAGTGTTGACCCCGGGTCCTAACATAGATGCAGAGAGGCCTCCACCTAGGCCAGAGAGCTGCATGAGGCAGAAGAGCAGGGAAACTTCCCATGCTAGCTCTACTTGGAGCTGCTTGGCACCGCTCACAGCTGATTTCCCTTCCCTCTTTGGTGCTGCTTCTTTGATTTGAATTAGAACAGTTGCTTCAGACCTTGGGCAGTTCCCAAGCCCTGAAAGAGAGACACACATATAATAACATAATTGTGTGTGCCAGCAGCCAAGTTCCCACTTCAAGGCCAGGGACAATGGGAACTCACCTGGCATGGAAGCAAGGCCTAGACTCCCTTGTGCATCCAGTGACTGCTCTGGGGAGCTCCATTCCTCTCTGAGAAGGCCAGGAGATAGGGAGTTATCCTTGTGGACACAGAGTCCCTAGCAGGACCATCGTGCTAGCAGAGCTGGCCAGAGTTCAGCATTGTTTCCTAGAAGCAGGGACCATAGAACAAGTCCCACAGGCCTTGCTTTTTATATTCACTGTGATTGATTTGGAAAACAAACCTTCCAACTGTTCCTGTCCTCTGAAGGTTTTACTTGTTGGGTATGCTGTTGCCTAGTCTTTGGGGTCCCCTCTTATGGATGCCTGGGCTCTGGAGAACAGCATCCCATCACTGCCCCCCTGCAATGAGTAGTACAGTGCTAAGCCATGTCCCCTGGCCTCACCAAAGCTCCCCTGAGGCCTTGGCTTCCCTGGCGCCTCCTCACCAGATACCTAAGGTCTTTGAGCATAGGGTTGTCTCTTCCAGGGACCTGGGTCTTCCTACGCTAAGGCTCTTGGGAAAAGGCTGCCTCGTACCCCTGGCGTGGACTTGTGTGTCAGAGAACAGAGAAAATGGGCCCCCACTGGGTGGATTCCCTGCTGTGAATAGACAGAGCCAGGCCTCACATGGGGCCATGAGTAGCAGAAAGAAGCCCCTGCTGCCAGGCTGCATCAGGATGTGTGTGGCTTCTGATAAGCCGCTAACCTTGCTGAGACCCCAATGCTAGCAGGGCTTTTCTGAAGAGTAAAGGATGCCATGAGGGTACCTCCCCATGCCATGGCCAGGGACCCATTCTGTCTGCTGTCCAGTGAGCAGCATCCCCTTCTTCAGTAGTGGCCACACCCACAGCGCACACCAGGTCACCTTCGGTCTCCTATGTGGAACTGATGGGTGCTGCTGTGAAGTGACAGCGTGGATCACATAGTTTCAGCTGCGTGCTAAAGTCATGCTCCCTTACTTGCCATGCATGTCCCCACAGTTGGGCCCAAGGATATAGAAGTTCAAGGTTGGGGATGTCACATTCACTCAGTGCAGTTGCATCTTCTGCCCCTGCCATAAAGCACAGCAGCAGAAGTGACTGAGACTCTCCTTTGAACTTGGAATCATTTCCAAACCTCCATTCCAGTGCAGTGGGAACACAAAGCCGGTGGCAAAAGGAAGCCTGTTGAGCCCTTCCTGAGGAGGTCACCAAGCACCTCCTGTGCCTACCTTATCCCGGATGCTTAGGACAATATTGTGGTCATGTAGGTCAGTGAACTGGCCATGACATGGCCTGGCGCCTGCACACTGCCCTGCTTGGTCACAGGAGAATGTAAACATGCACGGGAGCCCTGGCTTCCTGGCCTCCTCCTTTGTTTATGTAGCACTAAGACTAACTTTGGGGTCATCTCTCTCTGTCATGAAAGCCCTGAAGCTTTTTGAAGTTCCCTGGAGTTAATAAAATTACTCTGCTCTCCTTCTGAGACCCAGGCTTGGGGAAAGACGGACCTCTGCTGTCTCTGCATTTGACTTTTTAAAGTTAATATTTCATAACCCAAAGAAGGGGCAGGGAAGATGCAGCCAGAGGGCTGTGAGGGCTTCTTTGGGGCACAAGTAGCCTGCCTGTGGCCCAGGCTCTGAGGATGGCAAGCCCTGGCACTACAGGACAGGCCGGCAGCATCTGTAGTGCACTTGCAGGGCCCAGTGGTCATCTCATTCTCATGCATCCTATAGCCCAGATACCTCGACAGCAGTATGTGCCCAAGTTTTATCCCAAAGAGCCAAGAGCCCCTGTTCTATCCCCACCCCTTGGGCCCACCCCAAGGTGAGTCACCCCTTGGTGAGTACTTACTCAGCAGGACTCTTTGGAGCAGGACTATGCAAGGCCAGGCCTGGGGACAGACCTTTTCTGGATGCCCAGTCCAGTGCGGAGACAGATGGGCCAGCTGGCAGAGGTAAGGCAGCATGACCAGCTCAGGCCAGGAGGGCCTGGCTCAGTCCTGGGGCACAGGGAGGCTGTCTGAAGGGGTTGTGTCACTGTGGAGCCTAGTTGGGTTGGTGCAGTGCCAGGATGGGGGCAAAGAGGGGGTCAGTGGGCAGAGAGAGTGGAAGGAGGCACCAGTGGGTAGATGGGTACAGTAGCTGGTGTGGGGAGGTTTCTTGGCTATGTGACCCTTCTAAACTTGTCAGGTGATTTGCTTCTACATTGTGTCTGCTGTTGTGTGTCATGTATGTGTCAGTGAAGCTGCTCATCAACACAAGGCCATTAGTGCAGAGCACAATGCCAACGGGCCAGGGCAAAGCCACCCACTCACGCAGGCCCTCACGGCAAAACAGTTGACTCCAGTTACGTAAATGGGCAGAGTATGCAAAGGAGGAGGAGGTAGAAGAGAAGGCATGGTCTGCCCTTCTGGAGCCCACGTCTCTGAGGAACCATGAACAGAGAAACACGTGAGGATATGACGCAGGCCAGGTGGCCAGACAAAACCAAGGTGGAATGCAGGGAGAGCAGGCTATGGCTGCAGGTCACCCTGCAAGGCCTAAATCTGGGCCTATACTAGATATATCAGATGATAGCTCTCAGTGTCTGTCCTCAGTCAGTTTCTCGTCACTGGGACAAAACACTTGTCATATACAATGCAAGAGAGGGTTTTATCTGGCTCACAGCGTTGGACCATAGTCCATGATCAGCAGGCTCCAAGGAACAACCACAGGGTGAAAGGATGTAGCAGAGGGCAGCTGCTCACAGCAGAGAGGTCAGGAGCAGAGGACAGGAAGACCAGAAGAAAGAGGGACCCATCACTTCCACCACCCAGCCGACTCACACAGCATGTTCCTGGACTGTGAACTTTTGGTAGGGTCTGTGAGACTGGTACCCTGGGGGACATTGAGGTTGAGACCAGGAGAGCCCCCACACGGGCTGCACACAGGGCCAGTTAGTTCACAGCCTCAGTCCAAGCCATAGCAGATTCCACAAGGCTTCTGGGAAGAGAATCATCAGCTGAGAAACCAGGCCCAGTCCTGCCAGTGCTATTCAGAAGGCTATTCTCTACATGGGCTTTGGGCTCCTGGTGCTTTTGATATTGGGAATCAGGTCTGTGTCTCAGTCATGTCTGTCCCCAGGGGTGAGGAATGGCCTGGGGCACCTTTGCCTCCAAGGGGCCCCCAGGGACCCTGGCCACTGCTTCAGGCCAGGTGAGCCCACCACACTCACTGCACACTGGTGTAGAGCCTGGTTGGCTTGGGTTAGTGCTTTTGTCATACTGAGTATGTCACATTATGTGGCCCATTCAAACCTCATCCTGGCCTCAGCTCTAGTCTCTGCAACAGGAATGAAGGCTCTGAGGGTGAGGGGACAGAGGGGTTCCATGGGAAGGAGCCCAGTCAGCAAGGGCTGGGCCAAGGGACAGCATTCTCTAGCCTGCTCAGCTTAGCACCATAGCGGAGGGTATCCTGGCAGGAGCCCTGGGCAGAGGTGAGCAAAGCTGACTGAATGGTAAGGCCCAGCCTGTGCTATACGGGCATGTCCTCCTGCCCCAACTCTGTCTGCCTCGGGAGGCTCATGCAGACCCAGCAGCTGGGGCGGGAGTGGCCCTGGGGGAGCTCCTGAAGCTGAGTCCTGAAGGACGTGGAGGAGACCCTGTGTGGGAACGAGGCCTGTGAATTATAAAGGGCTGTGCTAGTGGAAATTATTATTCTTATCATTATTTGTATCCGATTCATCAATCACTGGGGAGAGGAGGAATGCAAGTACCTTTTATCTGGTGCTATGAATCAAATAGAATACGATATGTTTTTCCAAAAGGTTTTTAGGGTAAATGAGACAGTTTCTGCTTTTCAAAATAATCCATCTGGGACCCATGGCCAAGTCTGAGTAGAAATAAGATGCTTCCAGGGCTGAGAAGAGCCCAGCCCACGTGGGTGCCAGGCAGAGGCTGTGCACTTGTCATTTCTATCATAGTCCCCTATGGGAGCATGCTCATCATCATGGCTCAAGTTTGCCTTAGGAGAGAATACCCACAGAGCAGGGTTGGTAAAAATAGGAGATGGCCTGGCCAGGGAGGAGAGGTCTGAGAGAAGCCTCCAGATGTGTACAGCTTATGCGGGGTCAGGCTGGGCCCGGCCATGTCTTCCTACACGTGTGCTCCCTCTGGGCCTAGACGCCACAAAGAGATAAGGGACAGCAAGAGCAGGGGCATGGGGCCCACAGAAGATGCAGACGCTACTGACATCCTCCTCTTTTTTCCATGCTCGCTGTCTGCACAGGCAATAGATGACTACAGTGTGATTGGTCGCTCTCTGTTCAAGAAGGAAACCAATATCCAGCTCTTTGTGGGTCTCAAGGTGCACCTGTCCACAGGGGAGCAGGGGGTGATCGACAGCGCCTTTGGCCAGAGTGGCAAGTTCAAGGTCTATATCCCTGGTAAGTGCACTGTCTCCTCCGGCTCTGGGGCACTGTGCAAGGCCGGGACATGGTAGAGGTGGTTCCAAGATGTGCTGCTTGGCCTAGGTTAATGATCCTGCCTTTCCAGCATACATCCTGACATGGAGTCAGGATCTGGCCTGAGCAGGGTCAAGGTCAGAGTCTGAGCTCCCACGCCACCCTATAGGGGTGATCTTAGATAGCCCAACTGCTCTCTGAGTGGGGATACAATGCTAATCCCACAGGACAGTGTAGGCATGAGGCAGACCACCCTCAGTGTCACCTGGCTTTGGGTACTCCTGGGTCAAAGGGGCAAAACCTTGAGTTTCTCCTTGAACTGGTCCCTGGCATGAGGGCATTGATTCCACTCGCATTTTACAGGGGCCTGAGGGACAGACAGTGAATATCCCAAGTGTGTATATGTGTATGCACGTGCATGCTTGTACAGAAAGGGGGTATGGGAGGAACTGTGGGAACATTCACATCTAGGCACTATGATCTGCGATTTTTTATTCCCCAACATGGTCTTACATAAAGTTCCCAACACAGCTAAGTTGAAGTATTTCCTTGTGGGCACCTATCAGCCTCCCCTCAGTGTCACCTGGGCCATTCCTGTCCTCTGTGTCAATTCTAAGCTGGCTGTGACAGCAAGGGGTGTCCAGCAAGGGAGCTCTGTCAGCACAGTAATGTGGCATCCCCAGGGAAATCTCCCTAAAGACAGCTATGTGCCAGCCCCAGCCAGCATGCAGGACTCCCTTGCTCCTCTGCAGAAGTGAGGGGGCTGTGGCCTCCCTGAGCTTTCTCTAAGCCGTGAGGCCACAGATGACACCGTCCTCTCCCAGGGAGATGGTCGCTGCCAGGACCTTGCTTCTCTATGGCACCAGACTGACCCTGTTTGACTGCACCCCTTGCCTCCCCCAAGCCAGAGCTGAGCCACAGAGGCAATGCACCCTAGTTGTGACATCTTCAGCCTTCCAAATCATGTCTGCCCACCACTCCTTCAGCCATCCCAGAATGCTATGGGTCCCCTCATCTTGAGTGTGTATTATCCTAAGAGCCTGGGCTTTTCTCTGGGCTCCAGAGTGTGCAGGAGATAAGCCAGACAGCCTAGCTTCCAGATCATGCTACCAGGCCAGGGTGTGCTTCCACAAGGGAGAGCCCATGGGATGCCTCAGCAAGGCTAGGCACCCAGAGAGGCAATGCCCAGTGGGCAGGGAGCCCAGGATGCTCACCCTTCCCTGAAAGTACTATCCCAGGCATGAGGAGTAGACCCCACTGTACCCTTCTGAGGAGTCTAGGACCGTGCTAGTCTCCCCTGAGCTTCTCTCCCTCTGGCCAGGGCACATTCAGGGCTGGCTGTCCCCAGAGGAGGCGGTGGGGGTGTGCTCCCAGGCTGGGTGGGCGGAAGGAAGAGGGATGTGGCAGCATGGTGCTCTGGAGTTCACATTCCTCTGCAGGTCAGCTGCCTTCTTAGTTGTCTGCTTCCTGTTTGTGGTGCTCTTGTTAAACATCACTGGTCAGATTCCTTTATCTCACCCTCCTCCTTCCATCTCTCCTTGGCCCTCCCACTGGTGCCTCCCTTTAACCTTTTTGAGGAGCCTTCATTGTGAAAGCATCTTCAGTAAGTGAGAGCCACCCTGTACCAGGGGAGGAAAGGCTGTGGCAGGCTGCAGGGTGGTAGGGAAGCTGGGTCCCATGCTCAGAGGCTCCTCAGCATGGGGAGTGGATGGAGTCGGGACTGCGCCCTGCAGAACAAGCTCAGCTGGGCCAGACTGGAAAAGTCCTTGGGTTCCCTTGTGGCAGCCCCTGCCTAGGGCTGCAAGTCAGTTGCCAGCAGGGCCAAGCAAGGGTTGAGGAGCCAAGTGACATGCAGCTCTTTGACTCATTATGTAGGAATGTAGGTCCTGGATCCCTTCTGTCTTGTCCCCTGATTAAAAAATGAACACTGTCTCAATGAAACAGAGCCCACACTGGGGCAGCCAGCAGTACGGGATGGAGAAAGGGCAAAAAAAACTGCACTTCCAATAGTGCTCTCTACAGAGTTCTTGAACTGTTGGGACTCCACAGTGGCTTTGCTGGAGAAAGGGTGACGGACACTGAAGAAGCTCCTGCCCCTGTGGCTGTGTCACCACATCCTGAAAACCCTGACATAGGGCCACAGGTCCCAACCCCTCTCATTCCCGCGTGGTAAGGGACAAGAGCCCCTTCTTGGGGACTTCCCACTGGAGAAGAGCCGGATGACAGGTGGAGGGGACTTGTTCTTGATGCCTTCCAGCTCTGAGTTCCTCACTCTGGAAGATAAGAGAAATATGCACACACCTTTCTCTTCTGAAACCCTTCTGCCTGCACCAGCTCCGCCAACAGCCAGGTACATGGTGGGCACCCTCCTCCATAGGGTTCCTCACTGGCTGCTCGGAAAACTCCAAGTGCTGCAAGTGTCCAACAGGACATCCAGAGCCTGGCCTAGCATAGAAAGTCATGGGCCCTGCATCCTCCTGCACACAAGTGACCATGGAGCTGCCAAGGCACGGAGCTTCAAGTACTCACTAGATTGAGGCTAGGGCCACAGTGATGCCCTAGAACCACAGTAATACTCATCCTGCACATGGGTGCCTCCCTCTTGCTGGAATCCCAGCACTTTCCATATAAATAGGAGCTTAGTCTTATCATGATGTCACTGGAGGTTGAAGATCCTGCTGATTTTCACTTAGGGTGACCAGCTTGGGGGGATCTTTAATAAGCTTTTAAATTATCACAACTTCATGGACTCTATGTAGATGGGTTACAAAATGAAAGAGAAATGTAGAATCATATGCCCAGAGAGATAGACCCATAGGCATCTTGGTTCACTCCTTGGCCAGCCCTCAGGCTGAGAAGTCCAGTAAGCCTCTGCATGTGCTGTCACTTACACCTGCATTGTCCCCCAACCCTAAGTACCAGGTCTTCCTTTTTTTTTTTTTTTTTTTTT
>NDGM011129317.1:0-19619 GCA_002564305.1 Octomys mimax | reverse complement strand
CTTTGTAACTGGATAGCTATATCATTGTACATGAAAAAAATAAAATAAGACATTCTCTGAAAAAAGCCTGTTGTGTCCTCTGAGCAAAAATCAATATAAAACCCTGTCTTATTTTTAGGAAAATGCAGTACTTTCAGCACAGAGTGACGTATATTTTAAAATTTGGTGTCTGCATTGAACACCTGAGCTATTTCATGTAAGAGCCCAGATTTCCCACTTTTGCAGAATGCCCACCCCTGTTTCCACGTAAAGCAGTGATGGCAAAACTTCTAGAGCTTTCAGTGACAGGAGCAGCCAGCTGCAGCACACGTGCCATAACTTTGTTGCTGCCGATACAGAGTCTGGGAAGTCCAGGCTGCCACAGGACCGCCTGTCTCCCCACTTCGGACACTGGGCAGAGTGTCTGCTGCTATTGGTCTATATGTCCACGTTTTCCACTTTACAGTGAGGTGAAAGTGGTACACAGTCAGTAGAAACAATACTTTGAATTCTGACCTTTTCCCAGGCTAGAGATATACACAGCACCTCTCCCCTACCTTCGGCAGGAGAGCCAGCCTGATGGAGAGTCTTCATCAGAAGAAACAGCCACGTCCTGAGAGTGCCGCTGCTAAGCCGCCAGGGCAGCAGGTTGGGAAAATCCAGTGCTTTTTTTTTTTTTTTTTGAGACATAGCCTCACTATCTCACCTAGGCTGGCCTTAAGCTTATGATCTTCCAGGATTAGCCTCCAGATTTGTTGGGAGTATAGTCACAAGCTATGACATCCAGCTCAATGCATTTTTGATTTATGATATTTTCAACCTAGAATGAGTTTATCAGGATATAATTCTATCAAAAGTCAAGAGGCACCTGTATTTTTCTATATCTACCTTCCTTCCTTCTTTCCTATCTTTCTATTTATCTACCTATTTTTCCATCTATATAACATCCACTCATACATCAATCATCCATGTTCCTGTCTGTCTGTCTGTCTGTCTGTCTGCCTTCCTTCCTACCTTCCCACCTACCTACCTATCCTAGTAACAAATGGCCAATGATGCATTCTGAGTAAAGGAAGAAAACAAGCACTTGCTGGGCACCTACTGCATGCCTGCTATGAGTACGTTAACAGACAGCCTGTCCCATCACATTTCTACCAGTCCTGAAGAGGGCCCTCACCGTGTTAAGGGCTCAGGGAAAGAAACAGACTGACTGCACGTGGGCTGAGGGAGGCAGGATGCAGAGCTTGCCAGCACACCAAGGAAAGGGGCCCCAGAACTTGGGTTACACATGAAAGGCAGGATGTCATCAAATTGCCCACAAGTTCCTACAATTACAGCGAGTTATCCTGTGGAGACTACAATGCTCCAAATGTTTGCTGAACTTTGAAAAAGTACAGTTGTGGTATTTAACAGTTTTACCTTTTTAAAAAGAAAAAAATAGGTAATACATGCCCATTAAGAGGGAAAAAAAATTGTAGGCATATGTTATAGTTTGTGTCTAGATGTCCCCGCAAGGTCTCATGCAGTCATAGGTGGGGCTTTTGCAGAGGTGGCTGGATCTAGAGTGTATGATGCTGGGATTAAGCATATGGGATTAATGAATCCACTGAATGGTCTGGTACCAGCCTAATTCAGTTGATTAAACAGAGCACAGAAGGGACAGAAGAGGGCTGCCAAGGCTCCTTGCCTGCTTTGCTCTCTTCTGCCTGCCATGAACTGTTTCTCCTTTGTGACGCCAGCCCACCTTGGAGCCAGCTGATGATGGACCAAAACCTCTACAAACCGTGAGCTAAAAACACTTTTGCCCCGTTAACTTTAGATGTTGGGTAGTTTGTCGTCTCAGCAATGAGAGAAAAGTAACTAAGATAGTATATATAAAAGTACCTTGTGTGAGTCACTATCCAAAGCCCCGCCCCCACAACAGTTAGTGTGCTCTCCCACAACCATAAAAGGATTATGATGCAATAAGTATATGTATGTAGGACTTCTCTACTATGAATGTATTTAATATACTGAAACACCCACTAATAAAGTACATATTTATGTTACTATCAATACATAAAATCACTGTTATACATTATATATTATATATAAATATATATATATTTAGCTTAAAAAATCCCTGTTCTACCTACAGGAATAGCAGCATAACAGGCACAACTTTTCCAACCATGCTTTGCTTACTCAACAATCTATTTCCACAGGGCTTCGACTCAGTTTATTCAGTGGCCGTGTTTAGCTGAGGGCTTTTGTTGTTGTTTCTTTTTCTAATGGCATGAAAATGACTTTCACATGTGTTCTCCAGATGCTGCACAAATCCACTAGAGAAGCTACACTACCCACCCAAATTCTCTGGATGCTGGCCTTGCCCTTCTCATCTGAAATTGCAGTTACTGTATCTCTCTACCCACCCCAGAGAATCTCACCAAGTGGACAAAGCATCCTGCACCCAGAACCTAGCGCCTTTTCTGTCAAGGGCCATGTAGGACCCACACGGCAGAATCATTTCCACCAGGCCACTCCAAGCCCATGAGGTGCTGTTATGATGAACCGGTACAACACAGGGCAGGTTTGGGAAGGTCTGCATTTAGATGGACCCAAGTCTTGCGGCTGCCTACCATGCCCCAGGCCTGCAGGGAGGGGGCATGCATATAGATAAGCCCCCAGGTGCTCCCTCTATCCAGGCTGGAGGTGGGGAGATAAGACTCTTTGTGAAAGCTATATGCTTTTTTAGTGCTTGGACAAAGCCTGGTCAATCCAGCAGGAGGATGTGATAAGCACTGACTCTGCCCACCAAGACCCGAGGAGTCCACAGGCCCTGATCACACTTGCTTTACTGTGTGCCTATTCTCCCTACTGCAACCCAGACTAGCGGGTAGAAACAAGGTCTTTTATCACTGAGCCCTTGGGTCTAGCATAGTACTTGGGTCAGAGACGGTGTAAAAGGAATACTTGTCAAATGAATGAAAAATAAGAAGGCAGCTAGGAAATATTCCATCAGGAGGTCTTCTGGAAGGCTTGGTGAGGAGTTTTCAATCCATGTTTGGGCAAGACTCTGAGCCACTGAGTCCAGCCTTCTTTCGAAAGTGACTCAGGCTCTGCCTGGGAGGAATGTGACCCCAAAAGGACGCCTGCTCGTAGGAGACCTGCGGCAGCCAGGCAATGGACCTCAGACCCAACTCTCTGCCAAAAGGTCAAGGAGTGTGTCTAGAGCTACTGCCCACGTAAGCAGAGGAGGCAGAATCCACACACAGATGCACGAGTCTCCAGTAACCTTGCTTTCCCTTCAGTTATTAATAGCACTTCACGCACCGTAATTCAGTGGCACGTGCCTGAGTCTGCCCGCCACATTTGGCTGTGTGCGCCTCAAGGACAAAGCATGAGGTCCATTCATCAACATGGCCTCAGCACTTGGCATAGGGCCTGGCCC
Organism: Octomys mimax; assembly: GCA_002564305.1. Taxonomy (NCBI): domain Eukaryota; kingdom Metazoa; phylum Chordata; class Mammalia; order Rodentia; family Octodontidae; genus Octomys; species Octomys mimax. The sequence goes on along the minus strand of NDGM011129317.1, from coordinate 16,210 downwards.
CAAGGCCTGCTTCATAAATATTTGTTCGCTAAATGGTAGCTAAGGGCTAAGCCTCACGCCTCTCCTCTTGTGTAAGGAAATTCATCGTCTCATGCTGTGACTGGGAACGCACAGCAGACCCCGTCCCTGGAGGGCTGCTGGCAGCGCCTTCTGCACGGTCCAGTGCATGTACCCTCTGACCCAGTGATTCCTGCGCTGGGAAAGTTACCTTCTTGCATAGCCGCAAAGGGATGCAAAGAGATATGGACAAAGATGTGACAATGGCAACAAGCTAGAATACTGACTGGCTCCCCTCAGGGGCTGTTACTTGAGCCACGGGTGAGCCAGGTAACAGAACAGGATGCAGCTGGATCCTGTTTTGCAGGGATGTTGTGTGGATGGAAAGGTGTCCAGGAGAGGGAGAAAGGTGCACACACCATGCCCCTGTGGTGTCTGACCGTGTAGGTACCTTAAAGCCCAACTATTTTTTTTTCTAGAAGGATGTACATCTGACTGTTAAATGTGACAAGGGGGAGACATAGGATTGAGAAGAGGAAAGAGGTCTGAGCTATTGGCTGGCAGCAGACAGTGGGCAGGGAGTTTCTGCTGACCTTTTTTAGGCAAGCTCATAAATTAAGCAGACCCCTTTGCCCTCATATTTCCCTAAAGACTCATTCCTCGGGAGGGGTCAAGGACAAAGCCACGTGGCTTCTCGAGTCCCAGATCCTCACAGGTTGATTGTGGGCTTTGAGAAGAGCAGTGATAAGAAAGGAGAGCTGTCCATGAGCCAAGGGCCTTCGTGCCCTGCTCTGGGCAGGCTTGCTCTCCCTTAACCCTCACATCAGGAAACTCGGGCTCAGGGAAGTGAAGTGACTTGCCCCAGGTCACACAGCTGCTACACGGGAGAATGAACCCTGCTCTGTTTGATGGGAGGGCCGGTGCGGCATGAAGTCTGCCACTTGGCTGGCTATTCCCATGCTGTAAGCTTCCATAGCCTCAGTAAACCGAGCTGGAAGGAGGGCTGGAGAGGGACGACTGCTGTGGATGGGGCATCCCCAAGCCACCTCCCAGTTGAGGACCAAGTGACCTGGGGGAATGGGGAGGGTCTGTCCCACATCAGGCCTCTGGAGAGGTCAGGGCTGTCCAAGGAGACCCACCTGCACTCCAGCCCTGGCTCTAGCTTTTGCAAGTTGTAATGCTTTGGATGAGTCACTTCACCTCTTTGAGCTAATTTTCTCATCAGAAAAAATGAAGCTGAAGAATCCCCTTTATAGGACAGCTTTAATTTGTTTGGCTTTCTCTGTCTGTCTTTCTTTCTTGAATTGTAATACATGCAAAGATAGCACAGAGTTCCCACAGAGCCTTCAACTGGCTTTCTCTTTGTCACTTACCACAACACAATACCATATATCTGTCAAAATGGAGACATTCACACTGGTTCAGTACCATTAATTCAGCTACAGCCTTTCCCTGGGTTCTAGCAGTTTTCCCACATGTGCTTTTCACTTCTGCCCAAGTACCAACGCAGGGTCCCACTTTGCACCCACTCATCCTGGCTCTTCTTCTGGAATAGTAGCTCCACTTTCCATCAGCTTTTTGAAGCCCAGTTCCTTTGTAAGAGTTTCCAGAGAAATCCTGAGGTCTCCTAACCTGAGACTGTAACGTTTTCTCATGACTTGACTGGATTGCAGATTCTTCTCTGAGGAAGAACCTTGGGGGCAAGGCTCCACCACACACACATCCATCAAGATTTAGCGCCGGTGACACAGATCTTTTTGGCTGAGGGCTGTCTCCAGGTTTCCTTACAGCAAAGGTATTTTTATTTTAATTAATTAATTAATTTGGTACAGGGTCTCATTATGTAGCTCAGACTCTTAGTGAGCCTCCTGTTTTCAGACTCTCCAGTGCTGGGATTACAACCACGCCTGGACTTGGTCGCTGGCTTAGTGTACCCAGGGGCATGGCCAGTGTGGAATGTTGTACTGGGGATCAAACCCAGGTTCCTCTGCTTGCCTAAGCAGGCACTTAATCCACTGAGCTATCCCACCGGCCCAAAGCTACTATTTTAAATTTCTATTTTTGGCAGTGAGTTGTTATATTCTGTCCACATTCAGGGAGGAAGGAAGTAAATTCTACCTGCTGAGTAGGCAAGCATCTATACATACATTATTGGAATTCTTCTAAAAGGAAGACTTGTCTCCTCTCACCTATTTATTTCAGTATAAATTCCCAGGCCTTAAGTCGTTGGCTCAACCAATAATGTCCATATTAACTTCATAAGTCTCTGAGGCTTCCTGCAGCTCTGCTTTCGAGTCTCAACACAGCTGGCCTGGCTCTCTTCCTATCTTCCCTGCCTAGTGCTGCAATCAGTCATTTTTCTAAAGAGCCCTGGTTTCTTCCATTGAAGAATCATCTCTAGAAACCCAAATCTGGGTCTGTGATTTTAAAAGTTAGATAAAAAATATGCTCATATAAAACATAGGAATCATTCCAAAGGCATGAAGACAAAAGCAAATTTCCCCCAGACCCCTCAGTCCCAGCTTCCTCTTCCAGCGCAGCTCTACAGGTGGAATGGACTATCCCTTACCCAGAATGCTTGGGACAGGAAACATCATGGTGCCCAATGGAAGTCTGACTGTATTTTCTCAGATGCGTGCAATAGCTGTGTATCTACAGTGTGATGCCTTGGGGACGGGACTCAAGTCTAAACACAATTTTTTTTTTTTTTTTTGGTGGAACCGGGGATTGAACTCAGGCCCTTGCGCTTGCCAGGCAAGTGCTTATTCTATTGTGCCATCTCCCCAGACCTAAACACAAATCTAATTTATGTTTTAGGTAAGGTGATTTTATACAATATTCTTAGTGTAGTTATGTACTGACTGCCACCTGTCAGAAGGCCAGGTGTGAATCTGCCACATCCAGGGTCATGCTGGTGTTCAAAACACGTTGGCTTTGGGGCTGGAAATGTAGCTGAGTGGTAGAGCATTTAATGGTCTCAGACACGTGAGGCCCTGAGTTCAATCTCCAGCATTCCAACAACTTTTGGATTGTGGAACTTCTCAGACTTCAGATTTTCCAATCAGGACTTCTCAAACTGTACTGATAATTTCCTTTTACCCTTTTAGAAACAGCTGATGCTTCTACCTTACAGTGCTACAGTAAGGACAGAAACTCAGCGTGGAAACAGGTGAAGGACCTGGCAGGAAGTTCCCTTTTGCTTTTCCTTCTTTTATTCTTCCCTGCTCCAGAAGTTCTGTGTAGACTGTACCCAGGAGCACAGGCAGGGGTGGGAGAGTGGCCAGAGGGCAGCTACTCACTAATGGCCCCGGTGTACGTTGGCTGTGTAAGGTCCTTCGGCACCTTCCTGTAGATGTCAAACCTGTTGGGAAAAAATAGGAAGGGAGTGAGAAGGACACATACACAAGTGGGTCACAGGCAGCAGGAGGGGAGGTGGCTGAACAGCATGGGGCCAGCAGTCTCCATACTTCCCAAACAAGTTCTTTCTATCCCGTCAGGCCTGGCCAGGCCAGGCCATGGCCCAGGCCTCAGGAGAGCCCACTTCATGTGGCCCTCACCCTTCCACTGTCCTTCATACACACCCCTTCACCATATCTTCTGTATGACACTTATTACCCAGAGTCATCCATAGCTCTTTCTCTAGCAGAACGTCTCCTCCCTGAGGGCAGGGACTTTATAAGGTGTTGTCCCCAACCTCAGCACAGGTGGGCATGCTGTAGACACTGGGTCAGTAACTGCAGGATGAACTGAATGCTGGAGCCACAGGGGACAGGGACACCAAGAGGTACAGGGAAAGGATGGGCTCTCTTGAGTTTAGGATGGCGCTGAGGCTGCGCTCCTGCTCTGCACCACACTTCCTTTTCCTGCTCCCACGCAGCACCCCCTCCTCACGTTTCCACCCCCACTGCACCCTCCTGCCAGCTCCTGTGCCTGCTCCTTGGAGATTCGCTTCACTTTACAGCACGAGGTGAGCATGAAGTCCTGCCGGGGCCCACAGTCCTGGTGTCAGATCATGACACTGGTGGTTCCCTCCACTGTAACACAAGAGCCTCTTTGTCCTGCGGGTCCTTCCACGTACTCCTGCTGAGCAGTATGTTGTGAAAAGCCAGGGCTTCAGATTCACACAGACAGGGATTTAATTCTGAGCCCACTTGACCACTGACTATTTAAGTGTAAAGCCCTGGATCAGACTGCAGACTGCACAGGACTTCCCAGACCCTCAGTTTCCTCATCTCTAAGAGTGGAGCAGCAACTATGAAACTCTGCAGGTCTGCTGAGAAGAGGAAATGTGCCTGCGGAGGATTGGACTCAGAGTTCACCAGGGAGGTGTCCACACACTTGGCTCCCTTCCCAGCCTCGAACGTGAGCAGCAGACAGTTCTCACACCACAGAGATTTATCAGCCAAGCCGTGGTCCCCAGTGCATTCCTAAGCTCTTGGGTGGAGCTTGACTCAGTGGAGTGGACGGTGACAAGCTGGCATGTGACTCCTCTGCTGATTGGGAAACAGAAAACACCCTGCTAAGCCCAATGCAAGGGCCAGGCAATCTTGCATAAGGGCTGATCCTTGACTCTGGGTGCTAATTACAGGGGAAGCATGTTCTCACCTCAGGGAAGGAAAAACTCCCCTGGGCTGCCAGGTGCAAGGGGCGTCACTTTCTCTGCTGCCTTCTCTGTGCTTAGGCTCCTATCGAAAGGCACCAGAAGTTAGGGCTCGGGGTATGGTAGGAAGGGAGGGGATCCATGTGACACAACTCTCCTAAGCTACTCAACTCCCTTATCTTGGAAATGTGGAATTCCTTAACCTTAAGAAGTCTGTTAGAGGTCCCAACATGGGCAATGGAGTCAGACTGCCAGAATTCAACCAGGGCACCACTGTGTAGCCTTAAGTATGGCACCTCACCACTGTGTGCCTCAGTGACTTTGTCTGTGAAATGGGGGCAACAATAAGTACCCCACAGCACAGCAGTGAGGGTCAAATGACAGTTCATGCAAAGCACTGACAATCGTGCCTGGCATCCAGGATGTACGAGGTATTTGCTAGCATTTTTGTTAATGTTCACTTAACTAACATTTGCAAAGTACCTACTATGTGCACAGCTCTCTTTAGGCATTAGGGACCTGGGGATGCAAATTGGCTTTTGGCTGTAGCTTAGCACTGGAGACAAACAATAGGAAAGAGAATGGTGTGGTTAGCGCTAGGGGAGCAGACCCCTACTCCCCACCTCTGTTCCACTCTGTCTGTGAGGCGTCCTATAAGAGGTAATGTCTGAATAGTAGAGCAGGAGGAGGATGAGAGTGGATGGAAGGAGAGAGTAGATGGGGAGGGTCGGGGAGGGGGTGGGAGCAAGGGGGAGGGGGGAGGGGAGGGCAGGAAAGGTCAAGATCAAGGGTGGGGCAGAGCCCAGAATGCTGAGTTTATTTCCATGCAAGCAGGGGATGGAATGAGGCAGGCAGCTGGAGAGGAGGCTGTCCCGATGAGTGGGTGGTCCTGAGGGCCAGGCCATGGCGGGCGACTCCCGTGCCAGTGGCAACAGGAATGAGGCAGGCACCATACTTCAGAGACTGTCCAGGGTCAGCAAACTGGGGGCTGCAGGCTGGGCAGAAAATATGAAAGGAAGTAGTGGTTGCCAAGCCCCAGCTCTATACAGAAAGCTCCCAACTTGTGATAGTTTAGCATGGTTTTACACCTGAGCATGGAGGAAAAGTGATATATGCATTCACAAGGTAGCACACTCTGACTGTTGAACTTAGATCTTTCTCTCAGCCTAGAAATACTGAATGCAGTTCTTTCTCTCCAAGCTGAATATTGACAGCAAGCCAGAGCTCCCAGCTGGTCAGGGAATCAGGGCAGCAAATGACCCTCCAATGTGCTGAGACCCATCAGCTCCATCAGAGAGTCAGCTCTTCATGAAATGGTCTGCACTGGATGCTCTTGCCTACCTCTAGGCCAATGTAGTGCTCTGAGGATATGTAAGGCAGGCTGGGCTAAGCTACAGTGGCTGGTAAGTTATAGTAAGCACATTTTTGGCACGTGGTATTTTGGACTTACAGTGGATTTACTGGGATATAGCGTTGCAGTAAGTTGAGGAGCACCTGCAGGGGCAACAAGTGGAGGAGTGGGCTCAGAACAGCCCAATGCTCTGATCTGCCAAGTGAAGCCAGAACTTTTGCAATTTACTTGAAATCTCCTAATTCTCCAATCTTGGGCCAATACAGTGCAGGATGACAAGGCTGTGGACAGGGCCCCGGCTTGTGACTCTTTGGGCTAAGAAGGCAGCATGGAAGGACACAGCCAGCCTTACACCTCAGAAAGGACTTTGGGCCAGGGGAGAGGGCATATAAGGTCTAGATGAAAATCTAGCTATAGGCAGTGGTGTGGCAGGGGCTGGGCTCTGTCCTTACCCTGGCTCAACTTGGTTATCTACATTCAGAAAATCCCTGGCCCTTGCTGGAACTCTGTTTCCCTGAACATAAAGTAAGGAGATGCGCAGACTGATGGCTGAAAGTCACCCCAAGTCATTTCCTTCTGGCAATGCCCTGAGGCTCAAGTCACCCCAAGTAGCTGATGATGTGGCTTTCAGTTGCATGTTTTGGTAGGAGCCAGAAGGTGCTCCAGCTGAGGGGAAGGGGCTGCCTAGGGCAGCGTGTCCAGATGAGTGAGAAGGAGAAAGAAGGGTGGCAGAGGGGCCTTATCAAATATTGACATGCACTGTGGGTAACAGGGTTTCAGGTGCCTCCCTGCTAAAGAAACAAAGGGCAAACGTGTTTGCAAAGAGGAAATGGAGGTACTGGTGTGAATTCATGATTTTCAAAATCCAGACAAATACAGAAATACAAACATACACACACCCCTTAGCTCTTTTCCTACAGTGGGTCCAGGAACTGCAACAGCTCACCAGCCATGAGTATAGCCATCAGCCAAGTCTCAACTTCCTACCTAAAGCACTCAGAGCACCATGCAGAAGTGCCTGGTTCCAGGGCTGGGAAGGAAACATGCAAGATGAGCCCAGAGTTTCACCTAGGTGAGAAAGCAGGAAAGTGTTCAAAGAACAAAGATAGATCAAGGGCCCAAAGGTAGTTTAAGGGGGCTGCTGCTGGTCAAAGAAAAGACACTGTCAGCATCGAAATGAGTAACTATAGGCTTTGATGGTGTGGTAGATTAACAAATGGTGGACAACTTGTAACACTCAGCTCAATTGAATCAATGCAGTACAGGGTTTGTTGCCACCTGAGGGTTGAGGATTGTTGCCAACAACAGGAAAATGAACTGGAGAGGAAGCAGACAGTTGTTAAAGAGCTGTTGTTTATCTTGGGGCTATTGCTTCTCCTGGAGGAGCTTGCTATGCTGACTTTTCTGATGCACTTGGCTATTCTCATGTCTAAGGAGCTCAGGATCTTACTGTCTCTGAGAATGACTATCATTCACTTTGGGGGAGCTCTGGTCCTCACTTTGAACATCACTTGCTGGCTCCAGAGTGGAAGATAGTCTGCTGTTCCTGTGTCCTGGAAACTTGTCATGCTGGCCATCCTGATATAGATTCAGTTGTTCTCGTAGTCAGAGGATCTTAGAACCCTGGTCACTGAGGATGGCTGTGGTACTTTTCGGGGGGCATTGCTTCCTAGCTCCAGTTCAGATCCCTCAGCCTGCTGGCACAGATCCTTCATCCCGCTGGCACAGACTGTCTAGCTTCCATCTCGGACCTTAATGCCTTCCCAGTGCAGATCTATGAAACAGGCCTGTATGGGACACTGTCCTGGGCTCTAGGCCTCCAGGTAGACTGGTGGAGGGCACTGTTATTGACTTTAGGTTTTCAGGTGGACTCATATAGGACAATGCTGTGAGATGTAGGCCCTCAGCTGGATTCTTTAGGTCTGTAGTGTGTGTGGACAGATTTCCTGCACACTCTCTAATATATGAATCTTATATTATATTATTAAAATAATCTTATAATTTATATGTCCTGTATTAATTCGTTGTCCTTTGTACCTCACTATACCAGATGACAACTCACTGGTTAAAATAGGAAGCCAAGAATCTGTACACACGCAGAGAAAGAAATGGATAGGGCCAAAGTCTGACGAGAACCAGGACATTACCTCTCCATAAAAATGCTCATTAATTACAAAGAAGGCATCATCCTGACTAAGCAAGGATGTGAGCACCCCCAGGAAGGAGACGCGGGAGCACCGGGCACAGGGCACAACACTGCTTCTGCGTGTTCTTGTTCAAAACCAGCAGCTTCAGTCAGATCATGAGGAAAACACCAGCCACGTCCAGACTGGTAAGTGGCCAGCATTTGTCCAAAGTGTTGAGAGTATAAAAACAGAGGAACCGGCAGGGATTACAGTGGACCAAAGAGATGACGACTATATCTGTTGTGGGAGCCTGGCTCAGAAAAAGGACATCAGCGAGACACCTCATGACATTTGAGTAAGATCTGCAGATTGGTCAACAGTCCCGCATAATGCTGTTTCCCCAGTTTTGATAATGGTGCTACGATTATGTAAGACATTAGCTCTTGGGGAAGCTTATGTAAACGGCATAAAGCAACTGTGCTAGTTTTGTAATTTTGTAGGCAAATCTGAAATTATTTCAAAACAAAAAGTTAAAGACTAAACAAAAGTTAAAAATACTTTTAAAAATAATGGACATTTAAAAAAACAATTAAAGTGGTAAAGGGCCGGCCAAATAGTTTAGCAGATTAAAGCGCCTGCAAGCAGACACAGGGGCTGGGGGTTCAATCCTCGGGCCTGCCATTCCGGCCCCACCCCCGGGGCACCCTGAGGTGGCAATTGAGACTGGGTGTGGTGGCATGCCTGTAATCCCAGCTCTTGGGAGGCTGTAGACAGGTGGATCACTATGAGTCCTATATACTAGTGAGACCCTGAACACTCTGTAGACCCTTTCCTAAAATTAAAAAAAAAAAAAAAATTAAATTAAAAAAAAAAATTAAAGGGGTAGATGTCACCTAATTTTCTTTTTCCTTACATGTTTCCTGTCCCTGTTGGGTGTGCTGGGAGTCAGGCTGAGTACAGCGCCTTTCTGGGGGCAGTGATGGCAGTAAGGGAGAATGAGTGACTAGAGCTGGGGAACAGACAGTGAGATCTGGAGCAAAGTGCAGAAGGAAACCAGAGTGGTGAATACTTGGGAAAGAGTAAGTGGTGCTAAACCATGATCACTTCCAGCCCAGACTGGGCACTTCTTCATACATATATTTGCATTTCATTCTCACAATAGCCCGGGTAGGTAGTGATGGTCCATATTTCTGGGGGAGAAAACCACACTCATATGGAAGCAACTTGCTCCAAGTTACCATGCCAGTGAGTAACAGAATCAGGGTTCCAAGTCCCTGGGGCCTGGTCTTTCTACTGGGCCCTACTTGGAACCAGTTTAAAGCTCACTTCTTAGAAAATTAGATTAAGGTTTTATAGTTTTACTCATTTGCTTTTCCAAGGATGCTGCCCAGAAGGAGGTGGGAGTCTCTTGGAAGACAGGGACCAGTAGAAAATTGACTCATTCAATTCAAAGGTATTTACAAAGCATTGTTTGTATCATACAGTGTTCTAGAGGGTGAGAAACACTGCTGTTGCTCCTGCCCTCATGAAGCTGTCAATCTAACCAAACTTTTGGCTCTTTGGAAGGGATATTAGTGCACACAGCATACAGTAAAAATGACAAGTCCCATGCCACAGACGTGAGCTGGTGAGCAGGAGAGGGTAGGAGCTTAAGAGGACCCTGATTTCAGAGCTGACCACAAGCCAAGTGAGTCAGTAGTGAATGTCACTGAGAAATTGGGCCACCAGGAGGCTGGTGAGAACTCCAGGCATGTGACGGCTCAGGAAGTGAGCCTCTATCCTCTCTGGCTCACATTAGTCAGCCCCTCGTCGTGGTGATGAGATCACTGTGGCCACCTCACTGTCAAGAGAATGTGGAAGAAAGGGTAAAGAGAATGGGGGAGGGATAGGGGTGCTGGATGCAAACCTAGTAGGTGCTAGGGTCATGCCAGGGCTATGGAAGAGGAACTGCTTAGCTCCAGACAGAGCAAGCGAAAGGGCAGAGTCTGTAAGTCATGTAATACAGTGCTCACTCCCTGGCCATCTGCAGCCAATGAGTCTCTAGCACAGGTCCTAGACCTTGCTCCTCGATCCCTACCCCTGCCCAGCCTAAGCCCTTGGGGAAACTGAGCCAGTGAGTGGACTGGCACAAGGAGGAGGCCCACAGGATGGCCTTCAAAGTGAAAAGAAAGCCAGGCATGGTGGTGCATGCCTGTAATCCAGCGCTGAGGCAGGAAATCCCTGCAGGTTCAAGGCCAGCCTGGACTATATCACAAGAGCCTGTCTTATTAAAAAAAAATTTTTTTTAAAGTATGTATAATAAAAACAAGTCAATAAAAACCCACAAATCTCTCACACCTCTGTTGTTCTTGAAAAGGTATACGCTAGTGGTTCTCAAACAGGACAGTCGAGACATGCCTAAGTAAGGAATACACCTTATAAGGTATAAGTAGATACACCTTGAGATCATACTCTTAAGTGGGATAAATCAGTCACACATGTATAAATATCACGTGGTTTCTCTGGTGTGAGAAACTGAAAGTGTAAGGAAGGGCCAAAATGTATACTAGGTATTGTGAAATAGGAACAAAATGTTAAACTGGGAGGGGAAGGGGGAAAGAAAAGTAAAAAACTGAGAAAAGAAGGAAAACAACGGCAACAAAGCTTTTGTAAATGGGAGGAGGGGCTGAGGGGAGCATAGGGAAATGGGGCAAAAGAATGAGGTGGTACCACGTACAGGTATCAGTGCTCTATGATGGCTGTGCCCATTATGGATACCTAAAATGTACCAAAAAGATCTGATTTTTTTTTTTTTTAAAGGAAACATTATTCCCTCCCAGCGGCAGGTGGCAATGTCTAGAGATACTCTGGTCATCACATCTGGTCTGGGGATGCACTGGGCCTCACGGAGGGTGGGCCAGTGCTGCTGCTGAACACAGTACAGTAACAGTACCTAGGATAGAGCCCCGCAGGAGGCAGTAGCAGCCCACTGTCCACAGCACTGAAGAGGCCAAAGTGTAAGCGGAATAAAGCGCCACAGAGAAGCTCATCCTCCTGTTCATCCCGGGTTCCTCCAAGAGGCCAGAGGCTGCTCTGCATTTGCTGGGCGAGGACACACTCGCCCCTGGCAGTCCCATGAACACCAGAACCTAGATTGAAGCAGTCCTTCCATGTTCCTTTTCACTGTCTGCCTGAGAAGGCAGCACTTACATGGGGAAAACTGCGTGAAGGAAGCTGTGGGAAGAAGAGAAGGCTCGCTTGGATGACTCTGTGACTCAGAATGATGGGACTGCAAGAACAACAGTCACTAGGCTACACAAAACGGTGGCAAATCCATACCACTAGCTTCATCGTACTGTGGGGTACAACAGTCCTGTGCTGTGTGTCCATCACAACTATACACCGGCAAGAATACAATTTACAGAGCAGAAATGCACTTTACACACCACCTCTAGCTGACAGGGGGAACAGTGGTCACGTAACCTGGCCCAAAACAAACACGGGTGTCTTCCCCTGCTCCCAAGCAAGGAAACTGCCCCTGAAAATGTCTAACAGGTCTCAGCTGTAATTTCTTTTCATAGCAGAATGCCTCAGCTTTGCCATTTTAACATTTTTACTTGGGACCTGCTCTTGCAAATGAATCTCGGATCACTCTGTGGTTTGCTGTATGTGGGTGGCAACAGGGCAGGAGCCTGTGATGTCACTGTTTCCAGGGCTTAATGAAGTGAGATGCCACTTAGCAGTAAGCCATTGGAAGTGGTGGTCATTCCTCCCCAAAATAGGCACCAAGGCTCCTTGTTAAGCCTGTGGCCTGGTCAGCCCTGCCCACAAGCCTGGCAGAGCCCTCCATGCTGAGGGCCAAAGTGTTAGGTAAAACGCTTGCTGATGTGTTCTGATTCCCTCCGCCTACCACACACCACCAGCATGGGGACTGTGCCAATGTATGTGTTTGCATGCACCTGGTTGCGTACACACATGTGCAGGTGTGTGCTGGGGCAGACATAAATGCACCACATCCATGCGAATGGGAGCAGAGTGAGTCTTCAAATCCTCCTCATCCACCTCCTACCAGCATCCTGACCTTGACATTTAGACTGCTAATGGGCACTTACACCACCCTCCCTGAGGTCAAATGGAAGAACCATCTGGTTCCCCCAAGACATGGAGCTTTGAGAGAGGAACAGCAAGCACGGCTCTGAAGGCTGCTGCTCCCATTGGGAGGGCTCATACGCACGGGGTTGGAACCTAGACTCTATGGTCATCACCTCATTAGCACTTGGAAACCCGAGAGCAGATAACATCACTTTTCCCATTTTATTAGCCCAAGACAAAGGGCCAGGACCTGAACCCACAGGCTGCAGTACATTTGTTTCTCCCAGGGTACCTAGCCGAAGAGCGGGGTTGGGAGGCCCAAGGCTGAAGGCTTGGATTTGAGGGAGGGGAAGGTGATGACCTCTGGTACATACAAAGGCGGTGATGCTAATGGTAACATAATTACACAGCAAGTGTAATTACATAATTAATGGTAATATAATTACACAACAAGTCCCCCAGTTACGAACTTTCGAATTGCAATCTTTCACAGATAGGAACTAACCTCACATTCAGAGATGTGAACAAACCGTGGAAGTGGCTTGCCCTAACCCTCAGCCCGTACCACTATTTTAAGGTAACTATAAAAGCAAAACAAATTTATGTGCATTATTTTTGTATGTGTGGTTCTGTTTTTTATGCTTTACACATGTATGCTGGGATCAAAGGTGTATCAGACTCACTTTGCCAGGCTTCACAAATGAATCCAACTTATGAATGTCCTCCTGGAACTGAATGCATTCCTCAGTCGGGGACTTACTGTACTTCTCTCCTTCCTCCCCATCCTTGTGGCCCTGGTGCCCACAGGGTGGTCTCTAACCTTAGCATGGCCTCCCAGCCCTGGCAGCCTCCACTTCTGCTTAATCATCCCACATGTGACTTCTCCTATCACAGAATATTCTCTCTGACCACAGAGTCCTGGCCTTTCCCTCCCCCACATTCCCACAAAGACCACGTCTAACCAAAGAAGAAGGGCAGCAAACTGGACTGCTGGGCTGGGAGGAGCCCAGACAAACCACAAGCCCATCCCAAGGCAGCCTCCCCCAGTTCTCTGGGCTGTGTGGATAAACTCACGGCCCAGCTCTAAGAGACACCTGCAGAGTCTGGCAAGGCTGGGCCAGGGCAGATCTGCTCTTGGGTCTTGTGTGGGTCAAGGAGGACCTCACCTGCTAATGACACCCAGTAAATTCCAGGTGAAAAGAGAAAAGAGATGACAGTGTCAGCTGTAGTAGCAAATGCGTGAAGACTGTCCAGGCACGTAGGCAGAGGGGGACCAGCGCACACACTCAGATCATGCAGCACAGAGGGAGCTACAGATAGCTGCTAAGGGGATGAGGAAAGTCCTACATACTTGCACGGGGCGTCTCCGGGACACGCTAAGAGGACAAAGGCAAAGGGCGAATGCTACGTTCAATTTTATGTGTGTGCTTATGTGTGCAGGTGTGAGGAGTAGAGATCAAAATTAATTTAAACTATTGATTATATCTTTAAAAGCAAAAGCATAGATGCATAGATGGAGAAACTGGGAATATATATATATATATATATATATATATATATGGTTATATCTATGATTCTTGGAGATACATAAATGGTTAAATATTTAGGAATAAATTTGACAAAAGAAGTATATGACCCATGACCCATGTACTGAAAACCAGAGGAAATCACTTAGGAAAATTAAAGAAGACATAAATGAATGGAGAAAAACATAATAAGTCACAAGATTCAATATTTGTAAGATGCCATTTTCCTCTATATTGATCTATTGGTTCAACTCAACTACAAGTCAAAATCACCAGAGGCATTTTTGAAGATACTGAAAAGCCAGTTCTTGGGCAGCGGAACAGTGCCCACCTGGCAAATGCAAGGTTGTGAGTTCAATTCCCAGTACCAAAGGGAAATAAAAGACTGGTTCTTGTCATGTGGAAATGCAAAGGAATTACAATAGGCAAAGCAACTTTTCCAAAGAGCAAAGTTGGATGTGACTGCAAAGTCTCCTAAAACCTTGTATAGGAAGACAGGAGAACATTTTTGGGATCTGAGATTAGGCAGAGAGTTTTTAGAAAAGCTACCAAAAAGTGTAATTCAAAAAGGAAAACTTGGTAAATTAGGCTTCATCAAAAACTATAAATTTCTTATCTTTGAAAGGCACTGTTAAAAGAAAAAGATAAGTCACAGTCTAGAGAAAAATATTTATTTGTGAATTGTATGTTTGATAAAGAACTTAAATCCAATATAAGGAACTCTCAAAATTCAATAAAAAAAAAAATCCCACTGGAAAAAATAAGCCAAAGATTTGAACAGACATGTCATTACAGATTTACAGAGGGCAAATACCAAAGTCATTGGGGGAAATTCAGATTGAAGCCACAATGAGACACAATTCTATACTTGTTAGAATGGCTGGGCTTCTAAAGACCAATCTAATCAAATGTTGGTAATGAGAGGGAATTCATATATACCACTTACAAGAACATAAAGTAGGAAAGCCATTTTGGAAGAGTTTGGTAATTTCATAAAAAGTCAAATACAAACCATCATAGTCCTCTTTCTGTTGTTATAACAAAATACCAGAGGCTGGGAGGTTTATAAAGAAAAGAACTAGTCCTTCCACACCTAACTCATTCACAGGAAACCCAACTCACTCCTTCAAGATTTAATGTAGTCTTGAAAGAACTAACCCACATTAATGCATTCATGAAGTTGGTACTCCCCTCCTGCTACTCACCTGACAGAGGACCCACCTCCTGACACCAGCACATTGAGGAATTAAACCACAGCATGGCCATGACATGCAGTGGGGACAAAACATACTCAAACCATAGCACACAACTATCATATGAGCCAGCCACTCTCAGTATATGCTCAAGAGAAATGAAACATTATGCCCCTATGAAGACATGTATGTTGGAATATTCACAGTAGCTATAGCTATAATAGCCAAAAGATGGAAATCAAATCAGCAGGCAGGTAGATAAAGTATGGCCTACCCAGAAGATGGAATATCACTCAGAATAAAAACAATGCACATTGCTACATGGAACAACACGGTGACTCTCAAAATAACAGCTGAATGAGAAGCAGACCATGGTACGTATAGTAGAAGTCGATAATAAAATTCTAGAAGATAAAAATTAATCTTGAGTAATAGCAGATGGTTGGTTGTGGACAGATACAAGGAAGCTTTGGGGTATACATGGCGATGTTCACTATCTTCATTGAGACTATGGTTTCCTGGGTATACACATATGTCCAATTTCTCAAACCACATGTTTTAATGTATATTTAATTGCATATTTTATATGTGACATTTATTATGTGTATATTATACCTCAATGAAGCTGTTTGAAAACATTTTAATAACAGCATGACTGCATCCACCTACGTGATGTAACCAGGAGCTCATAATGACACTGCACAGCACAGCAACAAAAGGCCTTGTGGGTACCTTTACAGATGCCAGGCCATCAACTTAGTCTCTGAGAACTGTTAAAAAGGGAAAGAAAAACCTTATTATGACTTTCTTTATTAAAAAAAGAATTATTGGTAACCAAATAGTTGATGAGGGCAAAGTTCTACCTTTTAGGAGAATTTCCAAGAATAAATGGAGACATTCTACTACTGAAACAGAAAACTCATCAGTGTGTCCCCTTCAATGAAATACTGGATCTAGGCAAAAACAAGCAATGACAGGCAACTTCCTAATACACAGCCCAAGCTGCAACCATTTCAACCCAACATTCCACCTTAGAACGTTCAAGAAAATGCATCAGCTCGGTGGACCTCCCAACGGGAGGCAATGCAAAGGCACAGCACCATGTCGCAATGCTTCTTGCCAAGAACTGAATCTGATCAAGGTTCCAGATCTCACCACTGGTTTACAGAAAATACCAGGGACAGGTCATGTTTCGTTCTTTCCTTTTTTTTTTTTTTTTTTTTGAGATAGGGTCTCATTATGCAGTTCAGGTTGGCCTTGAACTCACTTTGTAACCCAGGCTGACTTCAAACTCACAGAAATCCTCCAGCATCAGCCTTCCTGGTGCTGGGATTATAGGAGTGTGC
>NDGM011129303.1:0-14115 GCA_002564305.1 Octomys mimax | reverse complement strand
CTATGAATGACTACTACAAAGACAACAATATGCAATGTATTAATTATTGTATCTATCCCACTACCCTGTTTTGAAACTGTCTCACTGCTACTTCTTTCTCAATAAAATTAATATGAAAAAACCCAAGAGTGCATGAACTTAGCTGCATGTTGTGCACTGCTCTATCCCAACAGCACCTGATGCATCGTAGGAGCTCAAAAAGGAACTGTTGAACACAGCAATGTATAAACATCTATCTGGTTCTCCACTAGAAGAACTGTGTTCCATTTTCTCAGCTCTGGAGCTGGGTTTGCATCCAGCCATGGCCACTTGTGCGCATGTTCCTCAGGTAGCCATGTACACTTTCTGAGCATTTAGTGCTGCTTCTTGACTCAATCCACCCCAGAAGGCACAGAGGAAGAGGACAGATATTAATGTGATAGATGGTCATCCAGGTACCATGCAGAAACATAGGAGACAGTGATGACAAACCTTTTAGAGGCAAGTACCCAAACTGCTGCGCCAAACCCACTTACTTCTTGCACAGTGCCAACACTGCAATTAAGCCTGTATACTGAGGTTTGAGTTTAGAAAACACAACTAATCCATTAACATCTCTTATCTTGAAAGAAAACCCAATAACATGTGTGTCATAGGTTTGTCATCACTGGTAAAGGCATAAGGAAAAGAGGAGTTACCTGAGCTGTCCCTGTCTGGACCTGGCTGCTTTGAAAACAGGACACCTGAGGAATACAGAAGCAAGCTTGGACTAGTGGATAGATCTTACAAACAGCACGTGGATGAACCCTCAACTCTGTCTTTTCAATTGCTGCAATGTTATGCCTGTTCTTAATGTTCTACACAATATCTCAATGCTAACATTGTTACACATGTTCCTGGTACACACATGAGACCTTAGTCTGGCCATTCAGTTAAACGGTCTTAAAGGACCAGGACTATCTCTGTCATGATGGAATTCTCTAGAAAGGGCAGATCCTTTCATGAGCTTTCAGTCACAGCTCCATGTGGAAAGTTCTATACCAACTGGGAGATAGTAATGGTCCTTGAGATTCAATCAATGTATTGATTTGAACAAGGAGAGACTGAAATAGATTTTGACTGAGATTTCCATAAAGTATTGATGAAACAGCTAATTGTAGAAGTTAGGGCTAATCATTAGCCTTGGGGGGTGTACATCTTAATTATTCTAGGCTTTGAGAGATTCTTCTAGAATGTAAGCTTCATCATTCAACAAACATTTCCTGAAGAAACGCTGTCTGCTAGAGAATATAGGGTGTCCATGTGGAGACACCCCATGTCTTGCCTAGGGTGTTCAAGCACTGGCTTCACTTAACCACCAGACTTTAAACAAAACAAAAGAAATAAAATCAATCCCAGGTATTTCAAATCACAGGTTCAGAATGGAGCTGAGCACGTATTTCTAATTCCTTTTATTAAAAAAAAAACATAATAAGCAAATTCATAGAGACAGAAAATATACGAGTATTGGCCAAGGCCAGGGTAGTGGGAAATAGGGAAAGACTAACATGAGGTTGAAAACTTTCTGGAATTAGATAATGGTGATGCTTATACAATTTGCATTACACTAAAAAACCTGAATGGTATATGTTTTGAAGGGTAAATGCTATAGTATGTGTGTTATATGTAAAAATGATGATATAGAAGCATGAAATTAAAACATTAGAACTGGAGATGTGCATTTGACAAACTCCACAGGTGGCCAAGAACTGTAGTCTGGATTAATAACTACTGCTTACCCCGAGTCACATCATGGCTTCTTTGTGAGGAGAGACTGAAGCAGATTAAGGGTGAAACTCCTACAGTAAGTAAGAATGTGAGTCCTATAATTTCAAATTGAGGAGACCCGAGTTCCCAGCAGAGATTAGGGTACCACTAGGCTCCCCCTCATCTGGGAACAAAGAATACTAGAAAAGACAGACTTAGATGCAGCTTTATAGAAGGCTATATGCCCTCTTCTCCATTACCACAGCAAAGAGCATCCCTGCTAACAACAGGCTTTGCAACCCAAGAATTTCGGTTGAATCTCTCCATCTCTTCCTCACACACTTTCCCAAGCAGCTTTCCCTCTTGAGTATAGAGGAGATGGTAATTAATTAAAACTGGGCTCACTGGAGAATTTAGATATGAAGAAGCAGCAGTTGGGGGGGCTGCATTTATTTGAAACAAATGTTGGAGAGTGCAACGTGCCAGCTGCACAGGGGGCCAGTCCCCAGAGCTGGGGACAGCAAGCATTGTGCTCCTGGCAGGAAGGATGCATGGAAATGGGCCATCCCTACGGGGCCCTGGGGCCCGGGAGACTCAGTCACAGTCTTCCTCCTGCAAATTTGGTGCACTATGCAAACCAATAGGGAAATCAGGCCTCCACAGACTGGAGAATGACTGCTGCAGGGCAC
Organism: Octomys mimax; assembly: GCA_002564305.1. NCBI lineage: Eukaryota > Metazoa > Chordata > Mammalia > Rodentia > Octodontidae > Octomys > Octomys mimax. The sequence continues at coordinate 11,701 of NDGM011129303.1, read as the reverse complement.
CGCGCAGAGCACCTTGTGCAACACCTGGCTGTCCTGAGTGAGGATTGAGCTCTTGGCACCATGCAGGTTAATAAGATGCAGTGTGAAGCCTCCTCCTTCCTGGAAAGTTAGGCATGTGAATGGCTGCAGTCAGGAAGTTCTGAAGAGGTACAGAAACCCTGGATGTCTGCCTGAGACCTCTGGACATGTTCCACCCCTTGGAAGAACCAGGGGTGGACTTCATGGGGCATTTAATCCTGGGGGTGGAAACAACTTAGAGACAGCACCATTTAGTACCATAACCACACTCAGCCAAACATTTTCTAAGTTTTGGAAAAAATAGAACATCTGTCACTTCTCTAATCACTACAAATGAACTTTCTTTCTTTCTTTTTTTTTTTGCGGAACTGGGGATTGATCTCAGGTCCTTACACTTGCCAGAGAAGCGCTTATTCCACTGAGCTATCTCCCCAGCCCCAAAATGAACTTTCTATCCATATTCTTGCAGGTAAAGAGAACAGCCAAATATAGCCACTAATGCTTATGTGCTATTCAGAAATAACAGTTCTTGTTCACACAATTCAAAGGCACTTCTTGCTAACTCCAATCTCTCCACAGAGTCAGCTTCTTTCATGGCTTCCTGACAAGTGTGGATATTCATCAGATTCGAAAGCAAAAGGTTGTTAGGTTGTCTCCATCAGCTGTGTGCCAGGTTAGCCCTCCTGCTGCTCTAGGGCAGGAAGTTTCTCTGCGCTTGTCAAGCCTCCCTGGGCAGCAGTACCTTCCAACAGTCTCTTCTGCATCTGGGAACTTCAATTCCCACGAAGCCTGCAGGAGATGCTTAGTACATGCTGCCTGGCTGAGCTGTCCAGCAAACTGGTGTGCTTCCCTAGCTGCTCCCATTGATGCAAAGAATCTACAGGCTGAGCCATGCTTCCTCCTCCCTCACAGCCTTTCAGAGGGGCACAGATCACAGATGCAGCTAACTACAGGTTGTGCAACCTGAGAATTCTGGCTGAATCGCCCAAATTTTTTCTTAAGCATTTGGTACAGGTTTTCACTACCCAGTTTGGACTCAGAATGATCCCCCTGTTTCAGCCTCCCCAGTGCTGAGATTACAGGTGTGTGCCACCATGCCTAGACTCGGTTGCTGGCTCAGGGCACCCCAGGGGTGGGGCCGGTATGACTTGTGGTGCCAGGGATTGAACCTTAGTCCCTGTACTTGCACAAGCAGGTAGTTAGTCCACTGAGCTATCTTGCTGGCACCCTTATAGCCTTTTGGGTGGAGGCCTTGGGGAGTCCCCAACCTGGTTCCAAATCACAGGGGCTCTGGCTTTGTGATCTGTGCCCCTCTGAGCAGGCTGCAGAACCGCACTTAACTTCTAGCTTCTCCTCCTCTCCACACACTCAGGTTCCACACATGGCCAGGCATAGGACAGCTTCCAGGACTGGAGGCGACTGAGTGAGAATGTGAGAAGCAGGAAGTGTCTCTCCTTAAATCAGACTAGTGTCATAGTAGCAGTGTAATAGTTTTGGGGGAGAGAGAGAGAGCAGAGTGGGGAAGAAAGAAAGAGACAAGACAGAAAGAAGAGTGGGGAGAGGGAAGAAGGGAGAAGCTAACACAGCAAAGGTAGGGAGGAACAGCAGAGGCTTCAGGGCCTCCCATTCCTGACAGCTCTTGGGGAAACTAAATCAAACAGTACACTGCTACACATGTAAGCATAGCCTTTCTTGCATATCAAAACACTTCAGTTAACAATTGATTTATCTGAAGCAGAAAATAAATTCCCTTTTCCCAAATAAATATATTATAAAACAATACAGCACCACCCTCACCTTCACACATACACATGACAAAGGCCACAACAAGAGCAAAAATGACAGGAGTGAAAACTGAGCCTTTGGAAAAAGGAAAGTACAAAAATGGATCAAAGACAAAAATAGTTTGTGAACTTGAGGTCAGCAGGACTGAGATGGAGATTTGCTTTGCAAAAAAAATACCGTCCACTTTCTGCTGGGGACCCCTCCCTGATGAAGGGGCTGTGGGGACTGTTGTGTCAGCTGCTCCTGGACGCTTGAATCACCCTGAGGGATGGAGCACCAGGACCTTCTGTCTGCCCACGTGCCCAGGCTCAAGGGGGGCACAGTGGTGGATGAAGAATGACTCCCCTTGCGCTTCCAAGAAAACACAGTACCTATTGCTTCCATGTGCCAGGCCTTAAAGAGCATGCCCTCTGGTGGGAGAGAGACAACTCACAAAGAAGCCTCTGGAGGAGGCATGTGGCCTAAGAGGACTGTGGCTGGGGGGTAGGCATGGCTGTCAGGAATTATCTAGAAAGACAGGTCTTTCATTAGCTTTATGTGTCCCTGCTTGGATATACACATCATCCCCTGAGACTCAGTTTCCCCATCTGTAAAATGAAATTGCAGAGGGTCCCTTGGGGAGCTGCAGGACTCCCTTGCAGCTCATTTTAATAGAAGCTCAAAATGTAACTCTGGAGGAGTATTCTGTGTATTTGTTTGAGAAAACCACTTCTGTTGATAAAACACTGCATGGGTCAAAAAGGGAAGTGTTTGTGGAATGAAAGCTACTCCCAGGCTCCCAGAACAAGACATTTGGACATCTCTTCCACTGCAGGACTTAACAGCAACCTGTCCTTTCAGCATCCTCTATCCCAGTTCCTCAGGTATACACAAAGTCCTGGAGAAAGAAGAAAGCCTGCTAAAGGTCTGTCTCTCCAGGGCCTCCCAGGAGTGGGTTGGCTGCAGATCAAGTCACCTGACCTCAGCCTGTTTCTCTCGCTGGCTCTGGTTTCATCGTGTTTAGAATGAAGGAGGAGCTTGTGCAGGTCTCCAGCAGCTCAGAGGTCATGGTTTGATACATTAGCATTTCCCAGTGGCTTTGATTAAACAGCCAATGGAAATCCATATGAGAGATTAGAAACTACGTTCGTAACACTATCTTTCCTTAGATGGGACATGAGGACAAGCATGGCAATCAGACCAAAGCCCACTCCCAGAACTGGAGAAGTGTCTGTTTTGGGGTGTCTCTTTTTAGCTTCCTTTCATATTCCTCCTGTCTCCAGCACCCTTGGGTGTGACCCCAACAATCTATGCATTTAGCAGTAATGTGAAGACAATCCCCCCTGGAATCTGCAGTCTAAGCAAAGGGTTCACAGTGATGGAGTGATATGTACCCCAAAGTCATTGTGTGATACTATCTGAGAAACCCCATTTTCATGTCTTCAGAGCCCATAGCCTTGGTAGTTACCTATTCCACCTTGTACAAAATCTGTCCCTGGAGGGCTGTGTTATGAAAAGTCAATCTATAGGGCTTTCCTGTCCAATAAAAATTGACACTTTACTGTAATTTGGCAGTGATTTAACAATGCTTTTAAGAGGAAGAAGTAAATGGCCCTTGAAATCTGGTGACCTCTTCATGCCTGTGTTCTTGCCCAGACCCTCCCTCTGAGCTGCTGAACTTCACAAACACTGGCCCTTGCAGGGAGCCTGATGCCCAGAGCGCAAGTGGGACCCTGCAATGTTCTTCATCTTTACAGTCTACCTCTGTCCCTTTTTGACTCTTTCCTCCCCCTACTCTTCTTTCCACTTTGTTCTTTCCTTTGGTTTTCCTTTCCTGAACAATGAAAGTTGAGTGGCAATGCAAATCTGAGTCTCTTCTTAAAAACTCCAGCCAGGAAGGCAGCGTGTCACCCATATTTATGAGCTTTAAATGGCTTTTATCAAAGTGAGGTCTCACTAAATCACACCCAAGCTGTCATAAATACAAATGACTCAACATAGGCTGCAACAAGCCTTCAGGGAAAATTATATGATGTGCTGCTGCAGTTATGGTATATCACACACGGAGCTCATATATTTCCACCAGCAAGGTAATCTGATCCTTGAGAGGACTCTAATAGGTGAAAAGAGGCGCTTAAATTGAATTGAATCACAGTAAGATGGTCACATGCTTAACAGGGACATTTCTTGGGATGCTGATGAACCAGCCTGCTCATAGGAAGGAGGTAATTGATGAGATCTTAAATATTTATGGGAATTTCCTTATTTAGAGTCAATCAATTAATGATGAGACTAGTTTGATGGGCACTGAACTAGCAGTCAAGAGACTTATCGCTTTAGCAATAAATATAGTTACATGACTTAGGTCATGAGAGGCTTTAAAATTTGTCTACAAACTATTTGGCACTGCTTCTCTTAAAAGATGGAGGCATGTCCCTCTGCCCCTGAGGAGGGGTAGCTGTAGTGACTACCTCCTAGCAGCCAGACTGTGGCAGTAGAGTTATGTATAATTTCTAAGACAAGATCATCAGCCATGTGTGGCTTCTCTCTTGGGTCACTTGTTCTAAGAAAATCCAGATGCCATGTTGTGAAAATGCAAACAATCCCACAGGGAGATCCTTGAGATAAAAAGCTGAGACTTTCTGCCAAAATTCAATTCTAGCTTGCCAGTATGTAAAGAAGGCACATTGGGAGGGGATCCAGTAGACATACCAAGCTACCGCATGACTATTGCCATGACCAACATCTTCCTTGACTGTAAACTCAAGAGACCAGGAGGTAGAAGGACTCAGATAGGCTTTCTATAGGTTTGTAACCCAGAGAATACCTGAATGGTAATAAATGTCTATCATAGTGAACTACAATTATTTAAGCTAGTGCTATATCACTTATATAAGGCAATTAAACTCTGCAGGTATCGATTTCCTTATTTATATAATAAGGATAGACAAATCAGAATTATCAAAGCTGGGCTATATGTTACAATCATCCAGATGCCGTACAAAGCACTTGATTTTAGGGCTTGTTTCAGACCAACAGAAGTCCTGGAGCATGGTGAGGTGAGGCTCTCTGTAGCACTGGTATTTTAAAAAGCTCTCTAGGTGATCCTGAATGAACTGCCAAGGATGAGTACCACTGAACTAGATGCATTCTCTGTTATAAAATACTTTTTACAATTCTGCAAAACCCTTGGCAGGTGGGAACTGGGAACGTGAGAATTGGCCTATTTCTTCATTTCTATCTCCCTCTTGTTACTCCTGATGCCTGGACATCATCCAGGAGAACCAAAGACAATTGCTTTATTCCAGCTGGTGAAACCTGGCTCACAATAAAGAAGTATATTTTAAGATATAGAATGTCGTAGCATGAATAGGAATCCTGGAGAATAAAAAAACTACTCAGATCGAAGACGAGCAGAGACTGATAAATTCCCTCAAAGCACTGCAGAGAGGGAGTTAAACGTGGGTCATACTTGGCTCAGCAGAGTCCTTTTGCAAAAGACATATGCTGTCCAGCTTGGCTGCCCCTGCAGAAGCAGCACTGCACTCTAATGTAGTCTAGCCAGGTGGCCATCAGGCTTGACGACACAATGGAATTTGAGCCAAAAGGGTTGCTTTTCATTGTCTATGAGAAGCTGAACAAGTTCAGTTCATGTGAGTTCACAGTCCACGACTGTAAAATTGGACATGATCTATCTGCCATATTGATCATGTCCTATTAGGTAATAAAAAAATAGAGGTTGAAAGCCTTGTAAGAGTAGTACACACAAAACAAGATAGGATGCTAGACCCCTGAGTCACAGGCCCCTGTGGAGAAAATACAACTACCAGAACAGGCCTCTTCTAACAAAACAACAGCATGTAGTAAACAGATATAGTAGAATAAAAGGAAATGTGGATTAAAAAGCTAACTTTCTCCAGAGTGAGCTTTCTTACTCTGCTGCTATAAAAAAGCTGTGTCATTGGTTTTCTAGTCTTTCTTTCTTACTATTTTTTGAGGTAGGTTCTTGCTATGCAGTTCAGACTAGGCATGATCTCACTATGTAGCCTTGGCTGGCCTCAAACTCTCAGTGACTCTCTAGCCTCAGCTTCCAGAATGCTGGGATTACAGACATGTACCATCCCACCCAACTTCACCCACTTTTTTAAAGAAAGTTTAATATACATCTGCCTCTGGGTTTCTAAGGAAGTTGAATACACACATTCCTGAGTGTGTAGAAAATATTCAGTATGATCCCTCCTTCACTCATCCATCATGTCATTCAACAGGTGTTCCTCCTGTGCTTACTACACAGGGACCCTTCAAAGCCACAGCAGAAAGAGTGCTCATCACATCCTCTAATCTCAGGTCTCCACTTTGGTTCATGGTCCTCTCTGCGCCTCCAGCTCTTGCTATAACCTCAGGTAGAGTGGGCATCCCATTGTGCTGAGTATTTCTCAACCTTGGTGTCATTCCCAGGGCTGGAAGCTCATTCTACCCAGTACAGGATGGGACTCCAAGGAGAATAAAAGATTCCTAACAGCAGGGCCATGCTGACACTTCTCCACATCCCCTGTCACAGGAGCTGAAGTCCAGGAGATGTGCAAAAGACAGAAGGGCAGCCCCACAACACCAGTGTCAAGCTTTGTCCCATAGTTTGAAGCCAGCTCCTTTCTGTATCTGCACATCAGCACCCACCCTCTGCCAGTGAAAATGGAGAGAAAGGCTTAGGGTCTCGATGCCATCAGAGGGAAGCTGGGTTTTTTTTTTTGAGACCCATTCATTGCTGAGACGTCACATCAGGGTCTAATCCTTTAAACCGACAGTTGAGTGTGTAGCAGCCCAAAAGAGAGCCCGATTATTAGTTTTAAAGAGCTTATTTCATTCTCTTAAAAATGGGATCAGTTCATCCTCATTACATCTGTTTTTGCGTGGCTCCTGTGTGCTGCAACAACTGTCAGCTCCAGGTATTATGCTACTAAGGCACAGACTGTGAGTGACTGTGAGTGTGTGAACATGTGTGAGCATGCACAAAAGGGGTGTGTCTGAGTGTGTATGTGTTCCAAAGGACCAAACAATGAGACTGAGCCTGGGAGATGACTGACGGGACCGGCATGCTTCCCCGCAGGCAGGGAAGTCGGGAAGACAGCTCTCGTCCACCTACCCTTCAGTGAAGGAGGGTGGAAGAATAAGGCCAAGAACCTTTTTTCTACACAACAATGAGCAAGGTCATGGAGTCAGTCACTGCACTGAGCAGTACAATGAAGGCAGCGTGATTGCCACAAGTATTTTTCTCCCTCCCACTCCAAGAGTAGCTTAGCTTTGTCCAGACAACCTATGCGACCTTGCAGTAGGGTTTCACTTGTTCCCAGTGCCTGTGTAAAGAGCCATTTCATGGTTCTGGGTTCCTTCCCAATGTCTTCTGAATGAACGCCAGAGCTGAACTGAAGTATTAGATAAAAGAAAGGGTAGAACTTTCTACTCCTTTTCACTACATTGGAACCATATCAATGGAATGTGCTACAAAGTGTTTGGAGCAAGAATAGCAGGATATACATGTCAGTACATATGGGACGTGATAAGCAGCGAGAGGCGTGCACACTGGCGTCAGCAGTGGATGATACGCTGCAGGGAAGACCTGTGTAAAACTGAACACATCTGGGTGTCGTGTCTCTCACCAAAGGTATTTTAGGGATGACCAAAGAAGCAAAAAGGCAGAGCTAAGCAAGGGATCCTCCTGCAGACAGGACCTGGGAGAATTTGGTGAGTCTGACGCTTCAGTATAAAAAGGAGGGAGAAAAAAAAAGGCAAAAGGGTCCAGGAGGCCTGCGCCAGCAAGAGAAAGCAAGCAACCACAGGAACAAGGCTTGAGAATACTGGAAACATGTCACACACAGCCTGTCCAAGTGCAGGGGGCAAATTAGCAGGATTTCTACGGCTGTGCCTAGAGAGAGACGTGTGTCTGCGCGTGTCTCTGCATACATCAGTGACTCTACGGCAGATAATCTGAAATGACAGATAATCAAAACATCACTTAGCATATATCTGTGTCTCGGAATTGATGTGGATAGGTCAGAATATGTAAGCCTTGCAATATTTTCTGAGAGATAACACAATGCCTTTAAAGACCAGGGTCTGGGAGAGTGGGCCAGCTGTCACACTGATCCCAGGAATGCATCTGTCCTCCCTATGCCTGCCTGCAGAAATGGCCATCAGTTTCACAAAGCTTGAGGCAAAACACCTGCACTGCCCGCTAAGAGGAGACAGGCCTCCCTGACCCATGCAAGAAAGGCAGTTACGTGAAGGCTACCTGCAAAAGGCAGAGTTCGTTTAGTCTTGTTAAGACTAGAATATATGATAATCTCATACTCATCATGGAATAGAATGAACATATTTTATAAAAGACTTTGAAGGAAATGGATGAAATCATGACATTGATCATTCATCTGCAGATCATGGAGTTCCCATGGCAAGGAGGAAGGCAGACCCCCTCCAGAAATCCTGGTTCATCTTTGATTAGTCAAAAGAGAAAAAGTCACACTCTGCACTTAGATCATAATATTTTCCTTGTATAGTCAGTATTTGCTGAAGGAGGAAGTACATATCATAGTCTGCTTGGATCGAGCAAGGAGCTATATCTGTGGCTGTTGTGTAGTGACCCACAGTGCTGCTGTTTCCAACACATCCAGCACATCCATAAACCTGCAGAGTGGGACATAGCCTGCCTTCTGGTGTCTTTCATGGGGACTGGAAAATACATTCTTAGAGATTAAATGAAGACAGGCACTGAGAAAATCATGGCCACCTAGAGCCACAAAAAGTTAGGACTATAAGTGATAGGACCCCCCCCCCCAATGGCTCAGATAGTAGTGTAAGGACTCCTTAGATCTCACTAGCAAGGCATGACTAGAGGAGCTGCTAAGAACAGATCGCAGCAAAATCAAAGGAGGGCAGTAAATGCAAGAACTGAAGACAGATGCCTGTCAAATCCTGCCCTGGGGGTTGCTAAGTTCCTTGTTCTGGTTCTCTTTTACTCACCTGCCAAATAGATACTCAAGTACCTATGTTCATCTAGAACTTCACAGATTACTATTGAGAAACAGCAAGAACTATGACAATGAAATCACTTGAAATAGTGGGCAAGCCGTGGTTGTTGAGAGCCTACAGAGCACTTGAATGGAAAGAGGTGCAATGCAGAATCCTACAGATACTGGGGGTGGGAATGAGGGTGACAGAGAAGGCCCTGGGCTACACAGCCCTGAGCTCCAGCAGTGATGCCATCAGGCTGGACCTCCAGGGCTCCCCAGCACTCCCCTTTCACAGTTTTAACAGTCAAATACCCTTTCTTTGGCATCAGTGATGCTGAAACAGATGTGTGCCAGACTAAAAAAAAACTAAGGGGAAAGGTACGGCATGCTAAGGACATGAAGGAGAGCAGAAGGAGAAGAGATAAGAAGAAAAATTTAACTGCCGTGTGTTTATACAGAACTGATATGCAATTCAGTGTTTGTAGAAACTTTTTCTGTTTTGTTTGGTGGCAGAAACCAAATTGGAAACATGTGAAGTATATAAATATCATTTACAATTAAAAGAAAAAAGCTTACAAAGATTTGGGAAAGCGTGTCTGCGGATGTGCTCTGCAAAGTACAAGGTATTATTCTGACAGAAGAGACTAGTGCTCACGGCCAAGTGCAGCGTGTGCTTAGGGGCTGGATCAGGAAGCCAAATGGACTTCCCTGACTCACCAGGCAGGCCATGACAGACCTGCCCAATTCCAAGAAGGGTCCAGGCCCAGAATACATTCTTATTTGTGTAGCACTAGAATTTTCATTGTTATACATGTTTACACCAAGAGTTTTCACCCTTAGCCTTCTAGGAGCACCGATGCAGGCAACTAACCCATCCCACGTTACAGAGAACAGGTACCAAATGGGAATCAAGCTGATCTGGAAGTCACAGACCTGCTCTAACGGGCCCGGGTGGACACTGGGGGCCTAAGCACCTCCATAGGAACGAGAGACCTTGGAGAACTGTGCACAGTGAGCCTATAATTCTAAAGTGAGATTACTTGAGATATTGGATACAGAGTTGCCAGATAAAATATAGGCCTGTCATATACTTGAATTTCAGATACACAAACAACACTTCTTTAGATTAAATATTCATGGGACAAAACAAATCTGGGAGTCTTCTATTTTTACTTGGTAAATCTATCTATCTATCTATCTATCTATCTATCTATCTATCTATCTATTATCTATCTATTTATCTATCTATCATCTATCTATCTAAAATGTTTCTAATATGGGGTCTATAGGGTCTCAATACACAGATGGGACTCATAGTGATCCTCCTGTTTTCAGCCTCCCAAGTGCTGGGATTACAGGTGTGCACCACCACGCCCAGCCTCAGTTGCCTTCTCAGAGAGCCCTGGGTGTGAGACTGGCATTGCACACCAGGGAACAAACCCAGGTCCCTGCGTCTGCCTAAACAGGCACTATAATTCACTGAGCATCTCTGGCCAGCCCTACTTGGTAAATCTTTATTTCAATCTTAAGCACTTACCAGTTACATTATTTAAATACAAAGTAACCAAAAATGTCACATTGTTGTTATAAGATTGTATAACAGAAAACACAAATACAACAATTTTATCAGACTTACTCAACACAAGAATCAACTGTTTGAGATGATACGTCTGACTCACACTCAGTATAGTTACTGCAGCATAAAAAAGGCACTGCCCAAATGGCACTCTGGATAAAATGTTAAGTGATTCATCAGATGGGCTGTCCCCTGGAGAGTCAAAGTTGTAGGAATGAAGGTAGTAAATGGGAAAGCTGAACAAGACAGCAGGAAGGCTTCAGCTTGACATCATGGGAGGGCTAGTTTAGTGCAAGGACATGGATAAGCCATATACCACCCAAGGCCTGGGAGAGGTACGAAGGTTGTTAGAGTTCTGGAGACAGCCCCAGCAGACTGTTCTGAGCAATAATTGGTCGCTTCTCTGCTTTGGCTAACCCTCTGCTGTGCTCACAATGCCGTGATGCCCCTAAACCCTGCCTTCAGTACCTTCCTCCCCTTTCATACTCTTTAATGACCTCAACCATCTGCTCTATGAGATCCAAGCATCCTAGACTCTCCTAGAAAGACCATGTGATCTGACACAGGTCCCCTCCCAAACTGCTCCTCTCAAATCCTACTTCATAAGCCAGCTATACCCTTGCCTCAATCCTTCTCTTAGAAAACATCTCCTTTTTTAAAATCCCAAGACCACATCCTCTCTAGAAAGCTTTCCTTGTGTCATCCCTTCCCTTTTCTGATTTCACCCTCTAACCTCTAATCACTGTTGTCTCCACCTGGACCATGGTGAACAAGGTGTCAGACTATATTGCAGTTTCTGTATCCCCCTGTTAGTCACTTTCTATACAACTCCTCCAAGGCAAGCCATCCTGTCTTACTTCATCTCTGAGTCTCTAGTCTTGCTATATCTCTTGACAGTAGATGAGTATGCAGTAGTTATTTGATTGATTTGCTATTATGTTCACTGCTCCCTGTTGACTGAGGATACGTGCAGAAGAGTTGATGAGGCAAATTCCTATTTCTGTGGTTCTTCTATATATTTTGAGCATCACTTATCATCTGTAGGACTAGTTGCCTTCTTCCCATCCACAGGACCCTTTCTTATTCTGACACTGAGACACCTTCCTTTGAACTCACAGCTCTGAGTTGGCATTAATCATTCTACAATCTAGATTGTCAGTTTAATTCTTACTTAGGAATTAACCATAAATTCCCATGCATCATGTCCTGATTTATTCATTGTACTCTCATTCCCACAAAAGAGTATCTCATTAATACTTTCCTTATTGATGCCTACTACCAAGTTCTTGAAAAGTATAAAAGCCAGGAATCAAGGTGCTAGCCTTCTGGGAGCTTA
>NDGM011129294.1:0-16134 GCA_002564305.1 Octomys mimax | reverse complement strand
TCAAGCAATGGCCATGACTCATCCACATGGCTGACACTGACAAAGGACCTACAAACTGCTGTATAGGGTTTCAGGGTAAATTCTGAGGGGATTTGACTGATCTTGTCAGATACAAAAATTACATTTTTTGTTATATAGGTCTTACTTTATCTCAGTCTTAATGCCACAGCAGAAAAGTATAAAAATGAGGTATAAAAAGTAAAACCATATTAGTATTCTGTGCTGTAAAAGGCTCAAGACAACAACTTCTGACATTGCCAGTTCTGTGCGGATAACCTACTACTATTATGTACTACTGAACTATATTGGATTCCTTTGCTGCATTCACATACCTACAATATTTGAATGGCAATGGAATACCCATCTCTGACAAAAATAAATAAAAAAGGGAGATATAAATGAAGGACCATTTTGTAGTGAATAAAAGAATATAATATACAAAATAGCATAGTATACAGCTACTTTCTCTTAGTTCAAGGAGAAGAAAGATTTGTACTAATAGTGTTTAGACAAGAGATCATGTCTGCATCTTGTACTATGAATAACTACTACGAAGACAAAAATGTACAATGTATTAATTATTGCAACTGTGCAACTATCCTGTTTCAAAACTGTCTCATTGCTATTTCTTTCTCAATAAAATTAATATAAAAATCAGAATGTTACAGAAGTATAAAAGAAGTTCCAGTTCTAAACGAGTACATGCAATGCAATAAGGAAAGTTGGACTTGTAGAAAGAGGAGCTCCTCAGTGTGATAATTAATTCCTGTGAAATATGAAAATTCCAGAGACAATTGCATGTTTCCCAAAACTATTAGACTACTGAGGCACAGACAGACATCCGAAAGGAAGTAATAACACTTGGCATCCAGGGAAAACACCCTGCCAAATGAGCAGGTGTGGTTTGAAGGAGGGATCTGGAAGACCCAGGGAGGGCAGGATCTGCTGTGGCGGAGGTGTGGGAGAGGCTGTGGGTGGTCTTTTTCTCTTGCTCCCATTTCGTCACACCCAGGAACACTTTGGATGAAGAGACTAGAGCTCTGTGATGCAAGCCTGGGCCTCATTCCTTGGTCTCCACGAGACATTTTAGGCCTCAGTCTTCTGACAGTCACAGTACTGTTCAGATAATGAAGATGTTTCTCTTTCTTTTGAAATGCATTTTTCATACCCAGAAGTGGCTCACTTCCACTACCTGGGCAACAGAAATTATCCTAGTCAATGTTAAGAATGCTAATGTTTCAAATTCTGATTTAGCTATCAGAAATTTACTCTTTCTTGGGCAAGCGAGATAGCTCAGCAGACTCACTCACCTGCTTAAACAATCTTAGGTAAGTGCAGGGACCATGGATTTTGAGCCCAGGCACCACATGCTGCACTAGCCCTGCCCCCAGGGTGGGCTGAGCTGGCCAGAGTCTGGGGATAGTGGCATATGCCTGTAACTCCAGCACTGGGGAGGCTGAAAACAGGAAGATCATTATGAGTACGAACTGCATAGTGACCCTGTAACAACCAAATACATTTTTAAAAAAAGAAAATAAATTTACTCTCTCTGTATAGATATCTATATCTATATCTATATCTATATAGATATAGATATAGATATATATGGACTTTAATATACTTTGCATTAATGTTTATAATAATTTAGGACTGATAGCAACTGAATTATGTACAATAGGAAACTGTTTAGATAAATTACAGTATAATCATACAAAGAAATACATGGCATAGCTAAAACTGCTTTCTAGATATTACTTAGTGTTAAGCAAATAAAGCAAGCTGCAACATTTCATGTATTGCACCTAACTCTATAATCAACAATATGCATTACATATGAAATAAGTATCTGTATTTTAGATGGTGTATAATATTAATATAAGTAAGAAATAGAGATAAAAGTATGCACAGCCTAATGTAGAAATAACCACAAAGCAGAGGTGAATGGCATGGAGAACTGTAGTTGGATGAAGTGGAATTGAGGCTGGACTGACTGAACTGATCCAGGAGCTTGCAGAGGCTGATGTAAAGGAAGCAGTGGAGGGGAGGCTGCAGGGAGTAGGACGTGGAGGTGATGGCGATGGCCTCCCAGAAATGGGAAGGGGATAGACAAAGAGCATGAAGGGTGATTGTCCAAGAAAGAGGAAGGACATTTTCACCAATTGCAACACATGGAAGGAAAATGTGGGTGCACATTCAGGAAAAATTCATATTTTATTGGTGAGAAGTTTTAAACACTACTTTTCCATCCATTTTTGTTAATTGTACATTTGATGGGATTGACTGTCATATTTCCCTACACGACATGTGTGACTTTGCTGTGCCACTAAAATCATCCACATTTTTAATTAAGGCGCTTGTTCAAGTGACTTTTTCTAATAACATTCTGCTTGGATTTAGGTTAACTGTTCAGTGCATACCTACAATTATCTTTCTTCCAAAAATGCCTTTATTTTCTCTCTCACACACACTTAAAAATCTCATGAGATGCACAGTTTCAACAATTCACTCTGAAAGGCATTGAAGGAATGTCTCCACTCTCATGGGGTGGAAGCTTTGCCTAAATATTGTCTTCTTTGTCTCACATAAGAAAGCCAAAGTACAAAAGGAACAAAAAGTGAGGAAAGCAAGGATTGATATTATAGTAAGACCGTGCTGGCAATAAATAATACACTTCATTTTTTTAATGCATTTGGTACAGGGTCTCACTACACAGCTCATATGTAGTGATCCACCTGTTTTCAGCATCCCCACTGCTAGGATTACAGGCATGTGCCACAATGCCCAGACTCATTGGCCTGCTCAGCATGACCAAGGGCTGGGCAAAATAGACCACTCTTGAAATAGCATTAATCCTTTTATGAACACTGAATACTATTTACCTCATCTTTTCTTATTAGGCACCACCTCACAAAACCCTGCACCAGGGATTGAGTTTCAATGTAGAACTTTCTAGAATATATCTAATCAAAACAATGGCTATTGTTTTACTGTTATTACTAGTGTTTATACTTCAGTAATGTGACATTTGTTTTAAGTTATTTTCAAATAATGTAAGCAGGTAGTAAGATGTTAACCACACACCTAGATACTTCATCTTTTTCCATAGACCGGGTAAGTATATTGTCTTATACATGCAGTGTGGTCATGAGGTGTGGTTAAGCCAATCATTCAAAATTAAGGAAATTCCTGGATCCTTCCTCGACAACATACTGCAGTAATTGAATTCATGCCACAGCCCTGAAGATACTTCTAAATCTTTCTATCACTGAGAAAGCTACATCTGTGTTACAATTTTTATGTCTGATAACCCAAGAACAGTAGGTTCTGAAGAGTGAATATAATGCATACACTCATATTGTAGGCACCACAGACAAAGTGTTAGTTAAGTGGGCTCTTAAATTCTTAAATTCCCCTAAATCTATCACTCCCTTCCTCTTTCCAACAAGTATTGCAGATTCCTTTCAATTCCTTACATATTTCCTCCATTTAAGCCCTGAAAGCTTTCCTTAATCCTACTTACATAATTTCTTCCCTGAATCATCCCTTCCTATCCAGATTCCCCTAGAACAGTGGTGGCAAGCCTATGGCATGTGTGCCTCAGCAGGCTGCCTGTTATCATTGAAACCTTGCCAAAAGGCTCACCATCATTGCCCTGGTACTTTGCCCTTTAAGCACAGCATTCGTATATCCCTGTATCTTCATCTTCTTGTGTGCCACTGTGCCACAAATAAAGTTGCTCAAATGCTATACTCTCTCCATAAATGTTTTTTCCCTATTTCATTGTCTTTGATGGTAGTAATCATCTTGTTGTATGTCTTCCTTCAGTCTGTATAACCTGTTGCCTCCTCAAATGAAAGTGAACCTCCTAACATATTTCTCCATCATGATAAATAAACTTTACCAAGTTTTTTTGTGTTATACAGGAGCTCTCTGGGTTCTATCTTTGTTGGTTAACTCACCTATCTCTTGCACTGATGCCAGACTTCCTCTCTCTTTCCAGCAAGTATGGGATATATTAATCATCCAGATTACAGTTGTTCATTTTGCATCTTCAGGAAGATTTTTACGAGCTCACAGTAAAATATAAAATTCTTAACCTTGCAGCTTCGTGTAATTTCTCTTTCTTTCCTTGTAAGAGTTAATCCTAGTTTCAGATACTTCTAAATTCCCAGCACTCAAAACAGTTCAATACAAGAGTCTTTCAGCTGAATTTAATTAGCTCATCAAGTATTGCTTTTATGAATGATGTATTTTAAAAGTTTCTTTGGAAGATTCTTAAATTGTATGCATCTATGTAACTTTCCATAAGAAATCTGTTTTGCAAAACCCGATTTAAAAAACATAAAACATCAAAATTAGAGTTGTTGTAATATAGTCACAAAGGGAGAAATTGTGACTATATTCATAAATATACACAAGTTCTTAGATTACATGCAAACAGAAAAAAATCAATCACCAGACTCAGTAATACCATCAGTGTTGTGTCACTACTATGCCTGGAGGGCTTTGGGGCTTGCTGCTGTTAGAAAATTTTGTTCAAGCTGATTGCACTAGCCATATTTATTATCCCTTTCAGATGCTCCATAAGAGTTAGATCAGTCTGTATGTCTAGATTTGGATTTTTTTCTCATTTTTTAACAAATTTTTTGTACTTAGTACAGGGTTTATGGGATCTCACTAAACAGATTGGACTTGTAGTAATCCTCCTGTTTTCAGCCTCCCAAGCACTGGGATTACAGCCATGTACCACCATGCCTGCTCTGGCTAGGTTTTATTTTTATTCCAATATATTTTTTCTATTTTTTAAATTTTAAAAGTAACATAGACTTATTTCAGCAAAATTAGAATGATAATCACAAAGGATGCAAAAAGCAAGGGTCAGCAGGACTTTGACATATAGATTTTGTTTGGGGGAAGGCACAAGTTACTTATTGCTGATCCTTACTACACACTTCTTTGTTAAATTCTCTACCTTGTTTCACTCAGAAGGAAGCCCAAAAGTAAGTACAGTGCTTCAGATTCAAGATCTTTTTCGGAATGAACTGCACCCTCATGTAATAGCCTAAGAGAGTATTTCTCTGTCTTCTTAATTTTCATTAATTGAAAGGAACTGGTTCCTGACCCTTTGAATCTTACCTTAATCCCATTCTAACGTTTAAGAACAACCTACCTGTAATTCCCATTTGGCCGTTCCTTCCTCCTGAGTTGAGCTGGACCACTGAATACAGAGCCTTTCTTCTTTGAACCTTTCTTAAACCTATGCCGTCATCTTCCACCTATTCATTTGTAATTTGAGCATTCTCATACACCCTCAAAGTCTTTTTCATGGAATTTAGTTTTCTTCTCTTCCTAAGGCTAAGTCTTAAATATTGTTTTTACTTAATTAAGCATGAACTGTGTTCCACTTTACCCCAAGGATATTGTTTTTTCTCCTAATGAGAGGTGTTTAAGTGAATAATTCTAGGGAATATTTTTTTCACATCCATGTAAGACATACTATTACTTAACACAATAACATATGACAGGATACAGATAAGCCCTATTGTATAGGTGAAATCCTTGGACTATGAAGAGGATAAGCAGGTTACAGTGGTTGCATCATTTCTTCTAAGTTCATACCTTCCCACTGAAAAGTAAGATTCCTGTGGGAAAAAATTATGTTCCATTTCCATCTTTACTATATTGCCTAACACAGTGAGTTGGACATAGTAGGTAAGTAACTATTTTAAAATAAATATGATCATAAATTTTAATAAGAGATCTTCTCAGATATTGTAATTCCACTTTATTTGGTTTAAAAGATTTTGACACGATAGACTGCTGCCTCTTCCATAAATCGCCACTTCCATTTGACGTACAGAACAATTGCTACATTGTTCACTTTCTCAGTGTTTTTGTTCTTCCTTTTATCAAGAAACTTAAAATCCTACAGTGCTCTAGGGATATTTCTTTCGATGTCTTCCACTTTCATTTTGGCCATCTTATCCAGTTTCATGTCACAATACATCAACAACATAGCAACGAATTTAGTTTCTATGCCTAGTGTTTCACTGCCCAACACTATCTCAATCCAATACACATAGCTTAACGCTTCATCACCTGCAAACCTGCTAACTTTATCGACTTGCATAACCAAACACTTTGTAAATCGTTTTGCATTCTACTTGCACATATCTTGCCTCCAAGTTTCTTTGGAAAATCTACTGTCTCCAATTTTAAAATGAACTTCTAAATTAAAAAAAAAAATGGTTTTAAATAAATATACCTAGAAATGCAGATCCAGAGCTACGATCCTAATGTGAGCCATCATACTTCTTTCCTAGATGACTTCAGTAACTTTCATCTGTCCTTTCTTGCCACCCCATAGGCTATTCTTAGTATATTAGCTACACTGTGCCCATAACTCAAAATATCCTATAAAGTCTATTCTAGTGATGGAAAATGTTTCAGAGATAAGTGCCCAAACTGCAACCCAAAGCCCAGTTATTTATCACAAAACACCAATGGCGCAATTAGACCACCAACATCAGTTTACAATACCAGGAAACAGCCACTTGCACAACAAAAAGAAAAACCCAAGATTCAGGTTTGCCACGCTTAGCAGCTTGCATAAAATGCTGGATTTGGAGCTTTGCAATTTTATGTCTGCTTTGGGTTAGTTGTTCCTTCCTACTAGCTATTTCTTCCCTTTAAAATATTCTATGCCTGTTTCACTATTGTATATTGAAAATATATAACTTCTTCTTTCAAGTGCAAATGGCTCACAATTGCAAATGGTTTTCTTTAAGTTTCAGGTGATATTTTGGACTTCTAAAGCAAACCTTTCAGGTTATTGGAAATGCACTGAAAGAAAATTATGAAGCTTTAGAGACAAAAGGCAGAATGCTATATTTGGATATTATTTGA
Organism: Octomys mimax; assembly: GCA_002564305.1. Classification (NCBI taxonomy): domain Eukaryota; kingdom Metazoa; phylum Chordata; class Mammalia; order Rodentia; family Octodontidae; genus Octomys; species Octomys mimax. The sequence continues at coordinate 9,228 of NDGM011129294.1, read as the reverse complement.
GGGTTTTGCGAGACTTTCTATTTTGAAAGTTAATCCTCACTAAATATATGGTCCCCTAATCTGAAGTAAAGATAAAATCTTGGGAAAGTGATGATTAGGTAAGGTCATTAAGGTGAAGTTTCCATAATTTAACCCTAGTTGCTTTATAAGACAAGAGACAGAAATCAGGCAAACATAGATAGGCATGTATACATTGCATTTGCACATTTAAATTAAAACTAATTTGAAAGTTTGATTTCTATGATGAAGTAGATGGATCCTGAACCTCTTCCATTAACACTGATAGCCAAACTAGGTTACCCCTCTGATGAAAGAAATTTCTGGTGTATAGGCAATAGGATTTCATTAAAAACCAAATTTCAACATAAAGCTGTTGGCTTTCAACAGTAGTCCATTAATTCTTACAATTTCTTGCTAGAGTTGGAAATACGATATGAGATCATGTTTTCTTTTAATCTGTGTTTGAGTGACATGGTTGATTTAAAGGCAGTTGACAATGAGGTAGATGGAGATTGACACTCTTTCTTTTATGCCTTATATCCTTGTCTGAATTTCAAGCTCAGTGTGTTAAAAATGAAAATCATTATTTCTCCACCATGAAAACTACTCATCCTCCTCAGACTTTTCATGCCTGAGAGTGACATCACCAAACCAAAACTCAACAACAGCCTCAGGGACTCAAGATTCTTTGAATTATCCTTGTGATTTCCTCATCTACTATACTAAATAGTGTAGATTCCAGTAAACCTTTTCAAATGCATTTTCTTCTTCTCATTTTTTTTCTAATTTTACTTAACCTAATCATTGCCTATGCCTTAAACTCGTAATATTTTCCTGCTTGGGCTGTCAGAACTACATCTGTGCTACACTTAGCCAATTGACTCTTGCTCAGGTCAAGCATAAACTCTGTTACTCTTGTTTTTCATACACTTCAGGCCAATAGTTCTTATCTCTTAGCTATGGCTCAGAAAAGGAAAAAGTGTCGTATTTATATTATTTATTCTTTTTGAGATCAGCAGTCCTTTTATATACATCTTAATAAGTAAACCATTTATAAGGACTCTTGTTTTAAAAGCCCTTTACTACTCAATAAATTGAGAAGTACCTCAGCCTAAAATATAAGACTTTGTACGACAGGCCTAACTGAGATATTATGGTTAAATTGTTTGGCTATAATTGCCTGATATATTATTCTGAAGCACAATGACCTACAAAAATATTTTTGTTTTGCATATGCATGTCTCTGAGTCACCTGGGGTAGTGTGGGTCCAGGTGGAGTTTTATGTGGCTTTAGATCCTCACTAGATGCAGGTCTGTTCCGCTGCAGACTAGTGGCTACACTGAGGTATTAACTTTTATACCAATTTTATGGTAAGTGTTAAACTAAACAGGTCAGCACATTTACGTTTTAATTTAAGTCCTCTGTGGTCATTTCCAAAGCAAAATAAAACCCATAGCTGAACTCTGAATGTCAGGTCTGAGCAATACACTCTGGAACCAGAAAGAAGGGAAAAATTTAAACACAATTTATCAGTTTATATACAAGCCTTATTTATAGTTATTCGCATTAATGTTCAATGGCTACTGGTTTAAAAAGGATTAGAACACTAATGATAACTAAAAGTCAATGATGAGTGTATGTCCATTTAATAATAATGATTATCTTTTGTGAGAAGATTTAACTACCTCATAGCAAGGATGTTTTGCTTGGCTATGTTTTGGTCAGACTCCTTAATACTCTCTCTGATCAGACTCTTCTGTGTACTTCATACTAGGTCATTTTATATATCACTCTGTCCAAACAGAGTGTTTTCCATATCTTGATATTTCTAATGCTCCTAGCACAATATGAGCTCAATAAATATTTATGTGACTCTAAAAATAAAATAAAGAAGGGAATAATTTATGTGGCACTCCATAAATATCTTACTGAAAAGTGCTAAACAGATGCTATGTGTACATCCACAGCCACATGCAGAGACATTGCTTTAGGACAGAAAAATCCAGAAATTTGGAGAAGTTAAATACAAGTCCGCAGTTCTTAGGAAGAATTGCCTCTTACTTCATAAAATCTACAGTTTTTATTATATTTCACTCCTTAAAGTTGATTGTTAAGAGCCGGCCAAATAGTTCAGTGGATTAAAGCACCTGTAAACAGGCACAGGGGCTGGGGGTTTGATACCCTGGGCCTACCATGCCAGCCCAGTCCCCCAGGGCATGCTGAAATGGCAATTGAGACTGGGCATGGTGGCATGTGAGAGCAATCCTAACTCTTGGGAGGTTGTAAACAGGCAGATCACTATGAGTCCAATGTAGCAGTGAGACCTTGAATACCCTGGAGACCATTCTTCAAAATTCAAAGAAAAAAAAAGTTAATTTTTAAAAAGTACTTTATAGGTCAGGGAGATAGAGCTACAGTCTAAACATCTGGTTAGCAAGTGCAAGCACCAAGGTTCAATCCCTTGTATTGCATGCCATGCCAGCCCAACACCAAGCCAGCTACTGAAATAGGGCATGGTGGTGCATGGCTATGATCCCAGTGCTAGAGAGGCTGAGATAGGAGAATGACTACCAGTCTGTGTGTGTAAAGAGATCCCCTATCAAAATCAATCAATCAATCAATCAATTTTTTAAAAAATCTTTTATAACAGAACTGAGGACACTAGCAAGGACTATAACAAATAACTGTAGTACAAAAGCAGAATACATAAACCATAAATAAACACCTTAGTCTCAAAGTCAGCAAATATTTCCTCTTTTGCTCCTTTTCAGTTGATGTTGGCATTTTTTTTTTCTTTTCTATGAGATATTCTTATACCCAAGATGAGACAAAAGGGATGGGATGTTGGCTTTGCTGACTCCTGTCTTCTCTGCCATGGACTGTTTCTTCTCTATGAAGCCCTTCTGCCTGCCACTCTGCCTTGGAGCTAGTTGCCTACAGATGAAAGTCTGTACAAGCTATGAGCAGGAATGAAGCTTTCCTTCTTTAGCTTGTGGCTGTCGAACTTTCATTTTAGGAATGAGAAAAGTAACTAAGAGAGTTTTCAACATATAATGACACAGAATAATTAATGTAGTTCTATATATTAGACTAAAGCAACACTAAAATCAAACAAGGTGAACACTAAATACTATAGCTTCATGTTCATAACCAGGGGCATGATGTGCAGAGATGTGAAGTCCAAGAGCCTTGGGAAGCCCCACCCACATGGGGTGGCTGCTTTAGCCCTCGTGACCTCTGTCTTGGGTTCTATAAACTGCCTGGAATATTCTTCAGCAGATGGCCTATGTACCTAAAATTTCCAATGCTATGGAGTCTCTGCTGCACTTTCACTTCACTTTATTCATTTTTTTAAAAATTATTTATTTATTTATTTATTTATTTATTTAGGACAGGGTCTTGCTATACATCTCAACTCATGGGGCTCTTCCTGTCTCAGCCTCCCCAGGACTGAGATTAGAGCTGTGAGCCTCCATATCTGGTTCTGGCATGTCACACCCAGGGTTCCAGGACCAGCAAGGCATGTGGTTCCAGAGATTGAACACAGTACTTTGCACTTGCTGAGCTAGGCCCCTAGCCCTGGCTGTCATAGCTTTGCTGCTGGTCTCTGAGGGACACATTTCCTGGTCTCCAATATTTTCTTCTGAGATCTCTGTAGAAGCCTCCCTGATCCCACAACTCTTGGCTTCTGCATCCCTGTAATACCTGCACTGTGAGACTGATGTCAAAGTCTGCCACAAGCTTGAGCAGTACGTCAGATCCCTCGTGTCATGCTGAGGAGGCCTCCAAGTTCACAGATAGCTAAACACCATAAACCACGTCTCATGAAGCAATTCCCTAGGTGGCCCTTCTGGAGCATTTTGCCCTGGCGCTCTCTTCACCAAGAAAAGGTTTTCAATTTGGCATCTTTGAGTTTAAGAAAAATAGGGTCTTTCTGGTTCATAGGATGCCCTCCAGGTTTCTTTCTTACTGTCCCAATTCAGTGTACTTAGCTTTTCTTAAAAATGGATTTAGGACAGGTTCTGGAGGGCCTCACTATGTAGATCAGACTTGTAGTGATTCTTCTGTTTTCAGCCTCCCAAGCACTGGGATTACAGGCACATACCACCAAGCCCAGTCTCAATTGTGGTCTCATGAGCCTCAGGGGTAGGGCTGGAACGGCATGCTGAGGATCAAACCCCAGCTGCTGAGCTCTGCCTAAGCAGGTGCTTTAGTTCTCAGTGTACTTAACTTATATAGAAGATGCTAATCCTTTTAGTATCCACACGCTTCTTTGCTCCAAATTTGCAAGCACTTTCTTTCTGAAAAAAAAAATGAATTTTTAAGTGTGTTTTTACTCTGTATTCTCATTAGAAAACTGGCTAAAATCTGCCAGCAATATACATACAATAACCTGAATTTTGGACTACCTTGAAATCTTTTTACACCAAATTCACTAGTCTGCCATCCATAATCTTCATCTCCTGTAAGATTTCAGGACATGATGAGGCAAAACATTGACAAATTTTCTGCCAGAGCATAACACATGTGGACTCTAATCCAAATATCAATGGAATCCTTTTACCCAGTAGAGATGTTCTGCATCTATCCTTTATTATCTGCATTTCAATGACTATTTTGGTTTTCTGAGCTGAAATCAGAATCTCCAATCAAGTTCAATTTATAGCATTCTATATATTCTCTATCTGCTATTTCCAAACTCCTGCTACAAAGCTGTTCTAAAGCTCTATAAACCATCTGATTTAAAAACTGTTGCAGCAACAACCTCCCCACTTTGGTACCAAAACCATTCTTAATTGCTTTGTCCTTGGTGGGACACAATACTCAACACCTACAATTCAAAGAAGAAGAGGTTTATTTTGGCTAACAGTTTTCAAGGGATTTCACCCATGTTGGCATGACTTCCAAGTAGGAAAGTCCTGATGATGGAGAAACGCTTCTCATTTCATGCTTCCCAAGAAATAGAGAAAGAAATGAGGAGCCTTAACCCTTTCAGATCAATCCCTCTTTTCTGACCCAACCCCAGTTTATTGCAACACATTAAATTTTATGAATAAATACATCAAAAAATTAATCCATTTTTGAGTGTAGCTCACCAAGATCCAATTACCTTATAAAAACCCCACCTCTAAATACACCAAGCTTTGGATAACGTTGTCAATCTAAGGCATAAGACAAAAATAATTGTGAGCAATGACCTTTTCTCACACTTTCATCATATAAAGATTCTTTTCATTCTCTGTATGTTGATTCTCCTTGAAAGAGTCTTGCTCTATCTTGAGGTGTTTTTGACCACCTCATATTTTATGATACCAAGTCAGTTATATTGATTTTGAAGACAAGACCTTTGTTTTATAGCACAGCATTGCAGAAGGAAAATAATGGTTGAGTTTTATTAGAGGTCATCATAGTCACAATGAAGGAAAATATGGAATGTCTTTATCTCTAAATAATGCTAAATAGTGAAAAAATAATTCTCAAAGAGAAAGAAAAAATTTTCACCTTTACCAGTGATTTTATTTTGTGTTCAAACAATATTTAATCACTTGTAATAAAGAGCAGATGCATTATAAATTTTCCTGCTTGCTTACATATTTATCCCATTTTTTTATAATTAAGCACCCATCTTAGTCAGGTGAACAGTAACATTTGTATCATATTCACTTATCTTCCATTTAGCATCCTCATTTTTTTCCTAATGTGAAATCTCTCCAGCACAAGTCTACTGGGTGAACTTATTGATCTTATAAGATTTTAATGTACTCCATAGGAATTATTCCATTATACTATTACCCAAGCACACACACACACACACACACACACACATACACACACACACACGAACACCCACACATGTACATAGACTCTCCCACTCACCTACATGTGCTAAAACACTCTTCTCTTCAATACATTCTACTCCAAGAAATAGGGAGAATGAATTTTCCTTCTCTGTGCAAACTCAATTTCTCTTATCTATCATTTCCAGCCCATTTTATTCTTTATCCTCTTGTAGTACAATATCCTTATATTCATATTTCCATACTACCTTGTTTCCTGAAACCAGGGAACACAGTTCAGTTGTGTACACACCACGAATTTCTAAAAGGTAGTGCAATCAATACCTTTCATTAAGCTGCAGCATCTTAGGGCTTTGCCACAGGCCTCACGGTGTTGTTATAAAAGTAAAAAGATAGATAATACACTTGAAAGTACACAGGCTGGACAGAATGGGTTGAAACCTTATAGATTATAAAGTTATAACATACACATATCTTCATTACTGAAATTAGTAGTTAAAACCATCTATTTGATAACTAGGAAGAACAACACTATTATCTCCTTTTGTGCAGGTAAAGAAACTGAGGCTCATAAAATCTGACTAACGGCCAGGCATAGTGGTACAAACCTGGAATCCCAGCACTTGGAAGGCTGAAGCATGAGGATTGTCACAAGTTGAAGGCCAACCTGGGCTACACAGTAACTTCAAGGCCACTAGGAACTGCATAGCAAGACCCTGTCTCAAAAACAAAAATAAAAAAGTCTCACTAAGGTCTAGGCTTCCTTGAAGTAACATGGCTTACTTATTGCTCTTAATGAGCAAGAGATGCAGGCATCTCACTCCAAATGTGGACAGATTGCTCAGCTGAACTTCCTGCCTGCCACATGAAAGATCCTTCAAAGGTAAAGTATCACACTGTCAGTTTCAATTTGAACTACTTTTAGAGAAGAATCTTATTGATTAGTTTCATTTACTTTTTGAAAAGCAATACTAAGGCTAGTATTCAAATGTTGTTTTTAGTGCCACACAAAATCAAACAGAAAAGGACATATAGTTAAGGCTCATGACATTTTTCATGCAATAGAAAGAGAAGGAAATGGTAATTGTTCTCTGGACCACCTACACACCACTCCCTTTCCTGATTTTCTCCAACCCTTAAATTCCTTTTAAATTTCTCCCAGGTAGACCATGAAAATCTACTGAACTTCTTTCACAGAGAAAGCCCCAAACTGCTTTTGTTCATTAAAGTTGATCTATGCCAACGTTTTCCCCAGAAATTTATACTTTTGGACAAGACAAATCTGAATAATAGTAGAAAAATGATTGCCTTTATCTCTAATGCAAAAAGTAATTACTTCCTTTTGTGTTGAAGTCCGAAGAATCTGCACAGATGGCTTTGTCACCAAAGTCAAGATGATCCTTATTGCCAAATGGCATAGCCCACTTCTGAGTTAATGATGCATTTTGGTTTTAATACTCTAGCGACTGAAAGAACTGTAATGAATTGCTTTGACTTGAATTTCAGGGCATGGACCTGCTAATCAATGGCTTGGAAAAGTCACCTTCAAAGTTGTCAAAGTTGAACATTATGCTTTATTCCTCTCATGTAGAAAACTGACTTTTTCTTGCTCAAGATTATACTGCCTATGTACTTCAGAATCTATCAAAAGCTGAAGAACATTCTGACATCATTTCACAGGGATTATTAGCCAAATCCCATTATATTGCAGTTCAGAAGACCTAACTTTGAAAATGCACTTGTAGTACTTGTACTGTAAACATCACAGTACATTCTTGGTCAGTCACATTTTTTTCCTTTCTGATTGCTGTCATGTGTTGCCTTGCAAATTTCCAATACTTGTACAGCAGAAAGCATTTGAATCCAGAGAAATGCCTCGCATAACAATTGTACAAATTTGCTTTTTTCATTTATGTTCCTCATGGGAGGAATATATGCTGTGAGATAGCCACAGACCAATGTGTCCTTGAAAACTTAGGAACCTTCTTTTTTGTCTTCCTAATTTGCATTAGTATTTAAACTACACAATATGCCTTTCTGTGGAAGCTGGCCTCCAAGTGTTTTTAAAGTTTATCTAAATAACTTGCCATAGTAGTGATAGCTGTCAAGGACAAACACAGGAATCTGATGTGCTCTAATTATTGTTATTTTTTTATTTAAAATCCTCTAACACACCTGTCACTACAAAAGCATTATTCACTCTTTATTTTTAATCTCCCTTCCTCCTCTTCCCTTGCTCCTTTCTCAGTGAATTCATACCTAGAAACTAAGCTCGAATATCAACTTCCTTGTAAAGTCCTTTCCCAATCTGTGTGATTATTCTCCTTCTTCATGCTCTTATAGTTGTGGACCACATTTAGGTTGTAGCACTTATCACTTAACATCATATATATGTTTACAAGTACTTTGATTTCACTAAGCTTGCATTGTGGATGGCAGAAATCATTCACCTCCTTTCTTAATATAGTACATGGATTGGAGGAGGTTCACAAGTATTAACTGGTAAACAAATAAGTGTTTTTAGGCAGGGAAGAATGACAGAAGTCATGATGGCCAAATTGTGGCTATGTATGATCAACTCCAATTTTTCTTTCCTCCACTAATATGGAAAAATTACTTCTAGACTCTCCAGTGTCTTGAAGAACTCCTAGGGAATTTGCAGTTTTAACTGATTTACTAGCCAAAGGAGATTGAATTTGTGCAGGTCATAGCTTCTGAGGGACTTTTTAATAGCTGATTAAGTGAAAAAGAGATCACAGAGGCCCTAAGCCTCCTTGTAGACAGATATACTTTCAGAAAGGCAATGCTTTTCTAAGGAGATGGCAAAGCTTAAATTATAAAGCCCAAAGTATTTGCCTATGTTTTGCTAGTGCTATTAGAGTAGACAGATCTCGGGGGTAAATGGGTTTATTCCAAAGCTTAACATAATTGCTTACACAAAAGTAACTGACTGTGAATGCATTATGTTTTATTATGATCATGGTCCAGTTGAGTGGTCTCTGAGGACCAGCAGCCTTCCTCATCTCTTTCCCCTCTGTCCCCTCAGTCTCCTGGTATGAAGGGGAACCTCAGTCTGATTCAAATGTAGGTACAGCCTATAGGTGCAAAGTGCAAATAAGCAATTCAGAAAAATAAGTGGGACCAAAGATGATAAAAGAAAGGGAAATGTTCAGCACTGGAAGTATTCAAAATTTGAAAAAAATGAAATGGAAACAATAGTGATAATATGCCATTTCTTCCATCGAAATTATTATTGTTTAAGGAATTTATTGCTGTAAGCTGATAGGCACTTAGCATCCTGTCATAATAAATTTGAAGGCGTCTTACAAAAGATGCACATATTTGCATAATAATTATTGATTCCAGACCACTCCGCCGCTCCTCCCCGACCCCGCCCGCCGAGTAGGATTTTCTTCCGAGTCCCAGGGA
>NDGM011129285.1:0-20842 GCA_002564305.1 Octomys mimax | reverse complement strand
CCCCACCCCATGACTGCATGAGGCTTTGGGGGGACAACTAGACACAAACCATAACAAATACCTAGCTTTTAGGGACAATTTTAGATCTCCTGGAAGACATAGAACAGATTAAACTAGACTAATCTGAAAAGCCAACAATTTAAGATTATTTCAATCAGAAAAAAAGCCAACAAAATTAGATTCTATAATCAAGAGGGAAAAGTATAATATGTTTAACTACCAGGATATCTAACTCACGGTTGGTAATTATTGCGGTTATTGCTTTGAAAACAATCCTGTCAAAATTAAAGTTGTGACCTAGATGACATGAAATGGATGAGGACCACCCCACTGAACACAGTGGACAAAGTTGAACAGCAAAGATGAACAGTATGAAGAAAAAGTTAAAAGGTGTAGTGATTAGACACAATGTTTAGTATTCATATAATAAGAGTTCTAGAAAGTAAAAATAATGATTATAATAATAATAATAATGAGGAAGAGAAATAGTCCTCACTCCTAAGATTTCATAAAAAATTTATTTTATTTTTATTTACTGATTTATTTTGTATTTTGGGGGAAGGGTGTACAGGGTGTTCACGGTCTCACTACTAGATCAGACTCATAGTGATCCACCTGTTTACAGCATCCCAAGATCTAGGATTACAGGCACATGCCACCATGCCCAGTCTCAATTGCTGTCTCTCCATAAAAAAATTAATTGTACACAAAGAAATAAAATCCAGCCATTAAAGATAAGAAAGAAAAATACAAATAACAACATGCAAAGAGATTTAATTTAATCAAAACATCAAAATCATAATGTTACTTTACTTTTTTATAACATTAAAAATATTACCAGGTCGATAAAATATAATGCTGGGGAGATATTAGAAAATGGATAGTCTCATATAGCTTCAGTGGGATCGTGATTAATTTAGTAGGAAAATCATAGAGAGCAATAAAATGTTAATTGCAAATATGTTTTGACTGAGCAATTCCCTCCCTAGCAGTCTATCTTATGGCATTGCACACATGTACTAGAACATAAAATCATGAGTTTATAGTAGCATTTTGAATAGTAGAAAATGAAACAATGTAACTATACAAGAGAGTAAAAATGATGAACTATGTATCTGCCCTATGAAATATGCTGTAACCCAGCAATCGCATGAAAAAAGATGTAGTAATTTTCTTAATATTACATTGATTATCTTTATGATGCAGTGTTACATGAATGTTAAACTGTACATATATAGTTTAATACAATAAATACATGAATTGAAAGCTTCCCAAGATGTATAAAGTAGAGACGAAAAGTGCAATTAATTTAAAAAAGAACCTACTTATTATATGTATATATGAATGTAAATACATAATAATCACAAGGATGCTTACTAAAGCCTTTTGCAAAGGAGCATAGGATTAACAAGCAAGTGTGTGTGTGTATGTTTGTGCACATGTGTATAAGAAATTGAGTTAGAAAGGCATCTATACTTCTTAATTTAATATATAAGTACTATTTGAGTTGTATACTCATGCATTTATTTGATAGTTCAAAAAAAATTTTAGTGGGTCCTATATTGCTATTCTTATCTAAAAATAAAAACTTCTTTGTAAATCTTAAAATATGGTCATGTTAGTTTCTCAGATTAAACTAGTTCACAGTATAAAATTAAGAATAATTAAGGTGTGTGTAACTACTTTTTAATGTATATCAAAAACGTAATTATATATATATATATCACATATCCTTTTTGAATTTTTGAATTTTTATTTTTATTAGTAGATATTTTAGTACATAATTACATTCATGGTGAGGAATCAGTACATGTACAGAACACATCTTAATCTCTTTACATCCCTTTTCCTTCACTTTCTGCCCCCTCTCTCCACATACAGGTCCCTTAGCCTTTAAAATCCATTAAAATAAAACTAGCACAGTAAACTTAAAATAAGACCAAAAAAAACCCCAAAACCTCACAGCAGCTATTCTCTGCTATAATGTTAGTGCTTGAGAGATTTAAAGTCTGATGGATAAAGGTACAAAGGAATATGTCTTTATGTGCTAATTCTACCATCCTTTACATAAATATAAAAGCCAGATTGTTGCCACATTGTCCTTTCCACTCGTAGTTCTGAGAAATTAACTCATTCCCAAGAGCGTCCTATTTTCTCCCACATTAAACCCATTAGACTTCTTGTTCATGCATCTAATATTTTGGGCTATGAATAAATTGGACATATCACCCACAGAGTACATGGGGAAAAAGTTCTTCATTCAAGCCGGGTTTATATATTTTATTTCTTATACCTCATTAAAGGTCAAATTAATTCCACTTGGCCTTTTAAAATACTTATGCTGTGGAGGGGGAAAACCTGATGCACTGAGCACAAAGAGCCTTTGCTAGAGAAGAGTGGAGGCAGCTGTGTTTACTGAGTTTTCTGTTCAAGTTCGGGTCTTGGCCAGACCTGGGGTCTACTTTGACAGCTCAGTGGAAGTAGACGGTATCAAGAGGAGCAACTGCTGATACAACTGGAAGATGATGAATACAACTTCTCCTTTAGAACCTCTGCAACTGAAAACAGGGAAGAAAGCATCATCTAGTTTCCACAGTTACATTAACCAGTTGAAAATCTGTGAATACCAGGGTTTATTTTTTCCTTTGTATTTTTATGTATTTGGTACAGGGTTTCACTACGCAGCTCAGACTCAAAGTGATTCTTCTGTTTCAGCCTCCCCAATGCTGGGAGTACAAGCATGCACTTCCACGCCTGGTCTCAACACTAGTTTTTAGGCATTTATTTGACTACCAAACTTCCCGGCCATATAGATTCTGATGAGTCAATTTAAGTTTACTACAGAAAACAAGCAAAGTATTTGGTGCCTTAACTAGGCCACCTCTGCTTGGAACTCCATGTGAGCTTAATAGAGGCAATTCTAAGAGAGTGTCACCTCAGCATAACTGGTCCTCACCATCACAGACGGCGGTGGTTTCATCTTAAGGATCTAAGTCTTAAGAGTAAGACATATGAAAAACTAGGCTAAAGGAACGCCTGTCAACCACAGGGTATTATAAGCTTTAGTTTGCCACCCAGAATGTTCCAATTGTTTTAGCTTAAGATTCTAATTGTTCTTTTTTAACTATTACTTATGTAGTTATATATACATACCTAATAAGCATACATATAATACATATTATATTTAGACCATTATGTATGGTAACTCGTTACCATAAATCTTCTACTAATATTAGTTAGGAGTTTATCAATTTACTCTCTGTGGATTAGATGGCAGCACAATTTGATCTGTGAGTTATAGTGGTTGGAAAACAGGAAGCATAAAATGAACAACCTTTTATGACTGAGGAAAATAATATGAAATTCAGATTTTGATGTCCATGAAGTTTTATTTACAAGTAATAATGTTCATCTGTTCATGTCTTGTTTACAACTGCTGCCATGTTATAGCAATAGAGTTGAAGGGGAAACCATAAGGTCCACAAAACCTAAGCTATTTGCTATCCAGCATGCTACCAAAAAGTATGATAAACTCTGCCTAAGACGTACAGAAATATAGAGTAAGTAGAAAAGATTACTTGGTGTCTGTAAAAAAAAAAATATGCAGGGCTGGCTAGATAGCTCAGTGGACTAAGTCCCTGCTTAGGCAAGCACACAGACTGGGGTTCAATCCCCAGCACCACATGCCACACTGGCCCTGCCCCCAGGTGCGTTGAGCAGGCCACCAAGACTGCATGTGATGGTACACACCTGTAATTCCATACCTGAGGAGGCTGAAAACAGGAGGATCACTGGGAGTCCAAGCTGTATAGTGAGACTCTGTACCAAATACATTAGAAAGAAAGAATGAAAGAAAAAGAGAGAGAAAGAAAGAAAGAAAGAACTATGCATTCTCCATTGAACTGAACCCAACTCCCACAGAAAAATCCAACTCCTGTCTTTTACAATCATCTCAACATTCTTTTGCTTCAAATAAATTTGGGACTTGTTGGACCTTCTAACATCTACCCAGTTCCCTTTCAGTAATAAGTTAAGTGAAATCTCTAACACCTGTTTATTTTATAACCACACAAGAATTATGTATTTCCTTTTAAAAAATATTCTTGAACAGAACAAAAACACATCAAGGAGTATTGCTCTCCCTGCCCCCACCTCTTCTCATCGTGTGAAGGTAGAGCACAGAAAAGTGATGTGTTTATGTGCTGCCCTTTCAGTATATGAATAAAAGACAAGGCCCAGAAAAGGTGCCCTTAAGCAACACAATAATTTGTGAAATGCCAGGTGTTCATACAAGGTTTTCTCTTGGAAAGACTTTTAAAACAAAACAAAAGGCATATTCAAGTATAAAGGACACTCATTTAAACCAGTAAGGGCAGGTTGCAAAACTTTCTTTCTTCCTTTTTAAAAGGAGAGTGCTGTGTGAGAATGCAAGGGAGCAGGCTGAGTCCGTGCATCCGGGTCTCCTGGACAATCAGAGCAGGTGACCCAGGAGAAGAGCTGCCTATGCCGCCAGGTCTTAAGGCTGAGCAATCCAGCTCCTTTAGGAGCAGTTGCCTTCTTGAATTCTTAATTTTGTTTTACTAAGATTATAATTAATGATAGTTTTCATTGTTTCATTTCACTGACTTCCTGTTTTCCATTGGACAGTAATCTTGAAGCTGGAGTTTGCCAAAAATTTCTGAGTGACACTAACAATTGTCAAAGTATTAATTCTTCACTTCTGAAGAAGTGAAGGAAAAATACACATGTGTCTACAGGAATTTAAAATAAGTTCAGAATGAAAATCAAGAAAAAAATTCAAAGACTATTTCAACATTGGTTATAATTTTGGAGCATATATGAAAACAAGTACAAGATAATTGCTCTGGCAGAGTCGCCAGTAATTGGAAGGCAGGAAATGTAAGTTTCCTGTGAAGTGATCGTCAAGGCCAGTAAGATAGTTCAGCGGACTAAGTGCCTGCTTATGTAAGCACAGGGATCCGAGTTCAGTTCCTGGTACTGCGTGCCGCACGGGCCCGCGCCTGAGCACGCTGAGCCGCCACAGAGACCTGGTGTGGTGGCTCATGCCTGTAATCCCAGCACTGAGGAGGCTGAAAACAGGAGGATCACTATAAGTCTGAGATGCTGTACAAATACATATTAAATAAATAAACAAGTAAGTAAGTACATAAATAAAGTGATTTGCTTTTCTTTGCTGCACCAGGGATTGAACTCAGGAACTTTCACTTGCCCAGCAGTTGCTTATTCTACTGAGCTATCTCCCCAGACCCAAAGTGATTTGTTTTCTGAGAAGTACTTTCTACTCAAATTAAGATCACGTGAGACATGATACACATGAAAATAAAGCTCCAATTAAAATTATGTTTTTTACAGAAAAAAATATTTACAAATTTTTTTCTGATCAAAGACTTGGATCAAATTAATAGCTATACTCAAAAAAAATCATCATCATCATCATTTATTTAAATTATAGAAAAAGTCATAGACATTTTACCAGTGAAGAAATGTAAGAGCTAACAAGTTACAAAAAAAAAATGTTCAACATCATACACTATTAGGGAAACACATATTAAAACTAGTTAGATGCTACTACAAACTCTCTTAAATGACTATAATAAAAATTCAGACAGTAAATATTTTGGCAAAGAGATAGACAAACCAGAGCCTTCATATATTACCGATGGAAATATAAAGTTCTGTAAGCATTTTAGAAAATAGTTTGATGGTTATTTTAAAAAGTGAAATGTAGGCCCACCAAATAGCTCAGCAGATTAAAGTGCCTGCTTAAGCAGACACAGGGGCTGGGCTTTGATCCCCAGTGTGCTGTGCTGGCCCTGCCCCTGGGGCACACTAAGATGGTGATTGAGACTGGGTGTGGTACTGCATGCCTATAATCCCAACTCTTGGGAGGCTGAACACGGGTGGATCACTATGAGTCAGATCTATGTTGTTAGACCCTGTAAACCCTATAGACTCTGTACTAAATAAAAAAAAGAAAAGGTAAATGTAAGTTCTGCTTCTGTGAATCTACCTAAGATAAAAGGAAAAACATGTCTAGGAAAAAACTTGGTTGTGAATTTTTATAGCAGCTTTACACTACAAATGACTCAAGTTACCATTAATTGCTGTACTGATAAAGTAAATGTTGTGTGTTCATGCAATGAATTATAATCAACTAATCACCAGCGTAAAGGAACAAAATATCAATATATTCAGTAACATGGATGAACCTCAGAAAAATTATCTTACATAAAGAAAATAGATGCAAAAAACTATATATTATATAATTGTATTTGTGTGGAATATACAAAAAAGGTAAATGATTGATTGCCTGAAGGTAGAAATCTGGACTGACTACTCTCAGGTAGTCCAATTTTGAAGAATTCCCAGACCAGTTTAATTTGAAAAACTTCTGAATTAATTTCTGCAAAGCTAAACAACATATAATGAAGTTTTGTTCACTTTAAATGACATTAAGTCATAAGGAAGATGGTGGTTCCAGCTCGAGGGACTTGTTTTCATAAAAAAACATTAAGCATTGTCCAACTCTAGATTTGTATTTCTCCTTTTTGCACTGCAGTAACTTAGTCTCTTCATGTATACCCTCAAAATTCACTTCACGGACAGATGTGTTAAAGATTTACAGCATACCCTAATTTTAAGAAGTCTCATGTAGGCCACAGTACAATTTTACTTTACTCAACACTATATTGTTCTTTAATAAGTTATGATTACCCCCCCCAAATGTTACAGAAAATGACATATTCTTTTTCTCAGTTTTACTGAACATTAAAACAACACTGAAAGATGAAATTACATCTCACCCCAGAAAGAATGGCTAACATCAAGAAGTCAGCCAATAACAAATGCTAGAGGGGCTGTGGAGAAAAAGAAACCCTTCTGTACTTTCGTGGGAATGCAAAGTGGGACAACCAGTGTGGAGATTCCCTCAAAGGCTAAGACTGGAGCCTCTCACTCAAGCCAGCTATTCTCCTGGGCATTTTCCAGAAGAACAGAAATCCTCATATCACAATGATGTATATGCACCCATGTTTACAGCAGCACAATTTGTCATAGCTAAATCTTGAAAACAACCTAGATGCCCATCAACTGAAGAAAGGATAAGGAAGATGTGTTGTTTTTACACAATGGAGTACTATTCAGCTATAAAACAGGATAAATTTGAGTCTTTTGTCAATAAGTGGATGCAACTAGAGAACATACTCTTAAGTGAAATAAATCAGACTGTGCAAACAGTGTATTGTCTCCTTAGTGTGGGAACCTGAAAGAGAAAAATGGAACCTGAAGAGTACAATAGATACTAGGAAAAGGGAATGAACTTATTCAAAAGGAAAGAGTTATTGAGTAGGGGAGAAGGACAGGAGAGGGAGTGGGGGAAAGAGATCTATGTATATAAGCAGGATGGCTTGGACAACTGTCCTGTGCATTTCTGGTGGTCTATGGAAAGAAGCAGTTAATGCTTTAAGTTGTTTCATCTTTTCTCAATCGTACTTTTTCTCTTCTTATTTTCTTATACATTTCTTTCTTTCTTTCTTCAAATTTTACATGCACATATCTGGTAATATGAATACCTTGTTGGAAGACAATACTGTGTATTACAACAAATACTGTGAAACTCATTACTTTGTTAAGTAAAACTGTGTATCATTGTAATTTTTTTCTGTTTTAATTCTAATTCGTATTCTCTTCTTTCTTCTTCTTTTATTAATGTATCGAGTAAAGGATCTACAGGGTTTCACTACACAGATTGGACTCATAGGGATCCTCCTGTTTTTATCCTCCCAAGCGCTGGGATTACAGGTGTACACCACCACGCCTAGTTGTACTCTCTTTAAAAATTAAAGAAAAATAAATAAAAGTTTAAAATTTTCATTTATTTTTTAAAAAATAAAGTCTCTTGCACATATAGCTGAAGAGTTTATATATCCAAATTACACCATCCCCTATCTTCAAACTATATTCACTGTCTTAAATCAGTGTTTGCCACTTTCACGTATATCTTCACCCGTTTACCATTTTACAGTTCATAAATACTACATGGTACTTTCTATATTTTTACAACTTTATAAAAGCATTGACATGCTTGCCTTTTTTTCTATCAAAATTATGTTTTTGAGATTCTTCCAAATTGCAAATGGTATTTCATTATATGTTCTATCTAGAACTTACTTATTCAATTTATAGAAAATTTGCTATAAGAATAACACAAACATTCTGAACATAGCTCTTTATGTACCTATGGTGTATTATTTTCTAGAATTTGCTTTTAAAAGTAGAATTTCTAAAAATTCTGTAAGAAAATATGCTTATGCTCAGTTTATCACAGATTGCCAAATTGCCTTCCCTAAGTGGCTATGTTTATTCATATCAACATAAGGATATTTAAGCCTGCTAAAATCTTGCCAATAGATGCTGTGTTCAGATTTTTAGAGTATACAGGCCATACAAAAGTGAAATGTTTTAGTTTTCATTTCCTAGATTGCCAGTGAGATTGAGCGTGGAACTTTTCCTTTTTTGTTGCTATTGTTATTGACTTACCTGAGTGTCACCTCCTTTGTGATCTGCCTTTACCTGAGTGTCCCCTCCTAAATTTCTGATTTAGACTAATGGAAAGCTCTTTTAAAATTCTGTTTGCAATCATTTTTCAGCTCTTTGTGTGGCAGATTTCTATTTCCTATCTGTAGCTTACAGTTCAACAGTGCTTATGGCAAGTTTTGTTTCAGTTGCTAAATCATTTTGAACTTGTCATTTGATGATTGTCAATCTTTACAGTTCGTACCATGCTGTGTCTTTTGAAAAATAATTCCCTTTCTCATGATCCTAATAAATTCTTTCCTACTTCTTCTTAAAGTTTATTTTTATCAGTTTTTACTTAAAAAAATAATAATACTAGGGAGTGAATCCAGGGCCGCAACACACAATAAGCCAGCACTATACCAGGAAGTTACATCGCCAACCATTTTCTTCCTGCTTCAAGCATCCTGGTACCTGAGGTTGATTACAGCATATGCCACTATGTCCAGCTTCATTTATTCATTTATGCAAATCATTTTCTTAGTGTATTTAGTACAGAGTCTATAGAATGTCACTATGTAGATGGGACTCACAGTGATCCTCCTGTTTCTCAGCTTCTCAAATGCTGGGATTATAGGCAAGCACCACCACACCCAGTCTCAATCACCTTCTCAATGTGGCCCCAAGAGCAGGTCCAGCATGGCAAGCCAGGAATTGAATCCCTGGTCTAAGGAGGTGCCTAAGTAGGCACTTTTATCTCTGAGGTATCTGGCAGGCCCACAATTATGTCAATCTTAATTCTCTGACAATGGCTAGTTCATCCTTTTCCAACCCATTAACAATGTTCACTCTATCCCATATTGGAATTTTACACATAGCCAATACTTTTTCTTTCTTAGCTCTGTACTATTTCATTGGCCATTTGTCTAGGCTTGCATGATACTTCTGCTATTCATAATCTAACAAGTAATAAATGTTGTCACTTAGTAAAGTAGATCTCTATACTTCATTACTCTTCCACATTTTCAGTGTGGCTTTTGTTGTTGTTGTTCCAATAATATTTGCATTCTCTAGGGCTTCCTACATAAATAATCATGCCATCTACAAATAACATCATATCCTCTTCTAATTCATGTATCTCATTTCCTTTTCTATTATCATATTGCATTGGCTAAACTTCCAGGACAATATTAAATAGACCATATAATAGCAGGATTTTTGACTGGCTCCAAATTTTAATACTGATGCTCTATTCCAAAATATATAAAATAATTATCTGAAAGATTTTAGAGAACTATCTTTAATCAGGTTAAGAGAGTTCTAGTTCATTGATATTTTACATGGCGTTTTATATTTGCGGTTCTTTTTCTTTTGGGGGTATTTCCAGAATTGAAACTCATGACCGGTCACTTGCCACTGAACTATACCCCTGGCCCACCATTGTGTTTCATGATGAGAGAGGATTAAAAACTATTTCAAGGTTTTTTCCTGAAACTAGGGTCATCCATTACTATGTTGTTGCACTGAGTAACAAAATGATCCAAAGCTTAGTGACATAAAACAATTCCTTTTTCTCATGATGCCATGTGTTTGCTAAGCAGGTCTGCTCTTATTTGAGGCCCCTCAGGAAGTCTGACTGATCCAGGAGACAGTCCTTTTAGGGCTCAGGGTTGCCGCTGGGCCTCCTTCCCCTTTGTACCTTCATTGTGAAGGAGGTTAATCCACATTTCTTGATTGTACTGATATGTTTCCCTTCTTCCAACAGCCAGCAGGGGAAAAGATTGATCCACAATCACTTTTAGGCATCTTCTTTCATCAGATTTGCTAATGGCCCATTGATCCAAGGAAGTCATAACTTTGAAGCCACATTCAAGGAATTAAAAAAAACAGATTCCATCTTTTTGATGAGGTTAGCGAAGACTCCTGGCTGTTCTTTGCCATCCATTCCTTCTTATTATCGTACCTTGTTTCATTCAGTGATTTTCTTGATGTGGAATCATATTGTCCCTATAATCCAAATTTAGCTATTCTCTGTAAAAATGTCACATGGAAGACAATGAATTCATTTTGCTAATGTTATAAACTATGTCTGTATATTAAAAATGCATTAGTTCCTAATTTTCTATTCTGCTACAGTCTTTGTCCAGTTTTACAGCAAGTTTTCTAAAATAAAGTTTCACTGTTGTTTCTCCTTTGACTGAAACGGTTTGCCCAGATTAGGAATATTAGTTCCTTAAAGGTGGGATAAAGAAAAAAAAAATTAATTTTATTCATATTCAATTTTTTTCTTTTTTCTTCATGTATTTGGTACAGGGTCTCACTAGACAGCGCAGACTTGTCGTGATCCTCCTGTTTACAGCCTCTCCAGTGCTGAGATTAAACACATGAGATGCCACATCCAGTCTCGGGGCCAGCGTGAACTGTGGTGCAGAAGACTGAAGCCCAGTCCCTGCACTTACCTAAGCAGGAGCTTAGCTCACTGAGGTATCTCACTAGCCCTAACTTTTCCTGTTTTTGAGTCAATTTTGAGAACATAATGTTACAGACATCCAACCACTACTTTAAGTTTCACAGTGCTTAAATTTCTTCATGGAAAATAAACTCAAATGAAACACAATAAAACAGAAGGGCAAGCGATAAATCTAACAGGAAAAATAGCAAGGAAGCATAAAACCATTCTGGCTTCAATTTTTATGCTAAAGTATACCTTTCAAAAATTATTTTCTGGGGTCTACTGGGTAAAAATATAGTGATAGTATGTTTTCCTATGAAAACAGATTTCTATAAATAAATTCATGATGATAGAGTTATAACATTATAAAAATGCTAATCCTCTCTATATTAGTTTATGTTCATTAAGATAACATTCAGGCTATCCTAAAAATTGCATGGTATTTGATATTAGCATATCATATTTCTGTCACTATCAAAATGAAAGAATTTAATTTCTATTTTATTCTGTTTCTTCTAGCACTTTTTCTGTGATCATTCCATAAAATTATATACAGAAATCATTTATCATCAGAAATATTAAATTGATACATATTTTAGACTTGATGCAACCACCTAAAACGACATCTTAACAGAACAATTTTCAAAGCATATGTCCTTATCCCCTATCAAATTGTCTTTTGGCAGGGGGCATTTAAAAGGCAAAACCAAACCAACCAACCAACTAACCAAGAAGTTGGTACCAACTGGCTTTCTAAATATAATGAACCAGATTTTAAAGCTTTGATGGTAATTGAGGATATTTAAAGTCAAACTGAAAGACCAATGAACCTGTCCAAAATGAGTCCACTTTTAGAAGGGTCAAACTGAAGGAAATTAGTCATTGGTTATTCTTGTAATAAGACTAATAAAAACTAAATCCAAAAAGCTCAATGTTCTTAAGGCCAAAGCTAATCTTCAATTTTGATAGTTTTTTGTTTATTCAGTGATGAATATCAGAGAGCTCAATAGTAATTTTTGTAACTGTTTTGGTGAAGAGCATCCCACTACACACACTTTGAAATACATCAAGATTCTTTTAGAGCTGATTGGAAAAGCCTTCCTTGGCTGGGTGAACAAGCACAGTTCTTGCCAGAACACTTTTTTGAAGCTGTAAAATTAGATAGAGGATAGGGATAGTCAGTTTTACAGTATTTTTTCCATCTTAATATATCTCAGTAGACAAGATTGATTTTGAAGAACTTACTGTTGAGGCATTTTGAAAGTCCAATATTATGTTATTGCTACAAATCTTAAAAAAAATCTTGGTAAAAAACATCTAACCAATTTGCCTATGTAGCCTCATTCTGGCCATACTTAAAATTATTAATCAGAAAAAGCAGTTTTCATGTTGAGCCGTGTTATGTAATTGTTCTTTTAGCAGGATGTCTGTTGGTTACTGGAAGCTTTTTCTCTTTTTATTCCTCAACTCCACTGTAAAACTACCATGAGTTCCATTTGCATTTTATCCATCCTTGTCTTCTTTACTGTGATTAGAGTTGACAATAATGTGTAAGGACATAGTCTTCTCTTTTACCTAGAACTTCAGTATCTTTGAGCAAGCATTAATGACCTTATTTGTCTGTGACTTTGCTTAAATAATAATATCTACTATTTTTATTTTTCTGGGACTAATAAAATAGTTTTCCTTTTATTGTTAATACTATCTTACTGTCTTAAATTCACTCAAGATGTTATTGAAAACTACTAAATTTTTCAATCTTGCTAAATTTTTTGATAAAATATTCATGAATCTTCCAAAGACCCTGAGATGCATGAAGCACAGTGGTTTTCTTTTAAGTAAAATATACACCAGAACTATTTGATTGTCTTATTTAACTTCCAACTTGGAAAACAAGAACTCCAAGAAAAACAAGCAATAAAGCTTGGGGCAAAAGTTTTTTCTATGCTTGGGAATTGAAGGTTACTATAGATGATTAATTAAGTGACATAGATAGCCAACAATCCTCACTCTGAATTCCACCCTTAATCAGGTTTGTTACAGAAAATAAAGCAGGATGACAACTGATATTCTTAACGTTGATCCTAAGCCCCATGACACTAAAGTAGATACTAGATGATCAAGAAAATTAAATTATTACCCTCACAGCTTTACAGTTAAATATAATATTTTTCCCTATTATTAAAAACTGAGTGGGGCTGGGGAGAAAGCTCGGTGATCTAAGCACCTGCCTGGCAAGTGCAAGGACTCAAGTTCAGATCCCTGGTACCTCGTGCTGTGCTGGCCCCAAAATCCAAGTGTGGTGGCACATGCCTGTGATCCTAGCACTGGGGAGTCTGAGACAGGAGGATCACTATGAGTCCAAGCTGCATAGTGAGACCCTGTACTAAATAAATAAATAAATAAAACAAATACTCTGATAATTCATATGGCACTTGATGTGCACTACACTACAGATGCATATATTTGTCAAAACTGGAGAAAAATAAATAATAAACATCTCAGCCCAAGGAAAAAACAGAACAGAGCCAACAATTTAAAGAGGTAAGTTCTGTATAAAAACTCAACATTTGGAGCCAAGCATCTCTCAGAGAAGTGAAAAGCATTTAAAATATATTCTTAAGCTGATGCAGGAAATTCATTTGTTTGAGCTTAGGCTTGGCAAACAGTGAGAACTTATCTCAAAATAAAAAAAAATAACTTAAGTGGCCTGGGGATGTAGTTTATTGGAAAAGTCCTTTGTTTAACCCTCAGTATTGGAAAATGAGACAATATTCATTCTTGACAATGGTTCTCAAGTTCATCTCATCTTCCTAGTTCAAACTCACCAGGTGGTTTGTATCTCCTCATGCCATAATCTCCTCATGACACTTGCCTGGTGTCTTTGCTGCTGGTGTCTTCTGCTCCTAATCCATGTAAACTGCATTTCTAGAATGAGCTTCTCAAAGCAAATCCATGGTTTTTCCAGCTGAATCTTTTGCAGTAGCTCTCTATTGCCTATTCAGTAATGTGCTGCCACATTGCCTGGCACACAAGACCTGCACCACAATCCAAATTCCCATTCCAGGGCTGGCCAGATAGCTCAGTGGATTAAAGCATCTCCTTAGGCACTCTCAGGGGCCGAGGTTCGATTCCTGACATGCCACGCCAGCCCCGCACCAGGGCCTACCGACTCAATGATAGAGACTGGGCGTGTGGTGCGGCCTGTAATCCTAGAGCTTGTGAGGCTGAAAACAGGAAGATCACTACCAGTCTAATCTGTGTAGTGAAACCCTGTAAACCCTGTACCAAATATATATATATATATAAAAAATGTCCATTCCACTCTTGCTGTAATTTGCTCCCCTCCTATTTGTCTTTAAGAAAAACTTATCTAATAAGACCCACTGGAGGACCATATTTTTTTTCCTCCTTAGTACACTCACGTAGAATTCCAATCTCAGTCTAAATGATCCCACCTTCCCATTCTCCTTTCATAGCAACCTTCTCCTTTGCCCACTCCTAGGCCCTTGGGCTGGTTTTGTATTGCTGTTCCTTTCTGTACTGGCTCCTTGTAACGTCAGTCTCACCACTCTTGCTATGTTGTGGGTGTCCCCAAGCCAGGGAAGATTCACACTTCTGTTCCAGTCACCCTTTGAACAATGTGCAACTCAATGATTTGCAAAAGTGGTTAAACTGATATATGAAGTATTGAGTTCAGGACTAAATTTTAGGAGATTTAAGAAGCACACCAGCTATTCTCTATGCACAGATTTTTTTAAAGAACACTTTCAATGATCACAGACTTTAGTTCTCCAAATATAGAACAATCAAAAAGTCTCCATCTACAGGGCCGACCAGATAGCTCAACGGACTAAAGCCCCTGTGCTGGCAGACACAGGGATCAGGGTTCCATCCTCAGGATGCCTTGCTGGCCCACACGTGGGGTGCATGGAGACTGGCACTGAGACTGGGTGTGGTAGCACACACCTGTAATCCCAGTGCTTGGGAGGCTGAAAACGGGAGGATCACTACAAGTCCAGTCTACATAGTGAGACTCTGTAGACTCTGTAGACCCTGTACTAACTACATAAAAGAAAAAGCTCATGTACAAAACACAATAAAAATAAATCAATTAATTTAGTTTAAAGAAGAGTTGATTTTAAATCTTATTAAGGATCAACTGCACTTATTCTACTGACTACCCTTGCTATTACTAGATGACGTAAATTAATTTTGATAAATGAACAACGAAAGGAGTAGGTAGTACACTAAGCAAAAATTTCACTGACTTTAATATTTAGAAGAAAAAAGTGAAGCAAAACATCACCTTTAATATATAATGACATGTTCAAATTCAGTAGCTTGAAGTGTGGCAAAAACTGAATTAACTATGTCAGAAGATGGATGACTTCCCATTAACTGAATTTAAAAATAATGTTGATTATATTAATTATGAAGGCCTTTCATTTTAATTTTCTATAAACAGAAGAGGTTAAGTCCATTTTATGTACCTCAAAGAATTTTTAAGCAGGCTGCTGTATTGACACATGAATTATTAGAACAATAATGATGAATTTACTTTTTAAAATGATTTCTTCTGTACAACAACAGATCCTTTTTTGCTCTTTTTTACTGTTGCTCTCTGTCTTTGTATGAGTG
Organism: Octomys mimax; assembly: GCA_002564305.1. Classification (NCBI taxonomy): domain Eukaryota; kingdom Metazoa; phylum Chordata; class Mammalia; order Rodentia; family Octodontidae; genus Octomys; species Octomys mimax. Next base: position 5,214 of record NDGM011129285.1, on the reverse strand, counting down.
TGTATATAAATGATATATAAATGCATTTAAATATGCATGCATTTCTTACATGAGTATTTAATAAAATGTATTTAAGAGATAACAGATATTATACATTGAAATATGTGTCTATAAGTCAAACCACAGAAAGATGCTATGCACCAAACATGAATTAAAAAATAAAATAAGCTAATATTCCATTTGTATTAATCCAGGTATGTCATAGATGCATCAGTTTTCAATCTATCCTCACAGCTTCTGGATTCTTTAGCTGCAAATTTGCCTAGTCATTAAAATTTATTTGTAACCACAAAATCAATATTTGTGGAGACTGTGTGGTTATTTGAGGACATGCAGAGAGCATGGGGTTTTATGAGTCACTTGACATGTTTCTACCTGGGTGAACAAAGCCCTGTTCTGCTTTCCCCTTTGCGCTCTCCCTGTAAACAAGTGTGCTTCTTGTAGTCTGTGCAGCACTATGTTTTTCCTATTTTCATGCTTTTTGTTGGTAATTTGCTATTTCAATTGGCTATCAAATGTAGTGCTGAAATGTTGTCTACTGTTCCCAAGCACAATACTGCATGTGCCTCTGGGAGAAAATATTTATATTCAGTAAGCTTTATTTAAGGGTAAGTTAGAGGTTTTAACTTCAACATTAATGAATCAAGCACAAATATTACAGTTCCTTTTACTAAAAATGCACATAGAACAAGGCTATGTGTTGATAGGCTAGTCAGAAGTATTAGGAGATACACTCTCAGGGAGTAAGTGTTTGTGTCTCCTAGAAAAAACAGTTCAGTGTATACTAATGTAGTGTTCATAAATTTTATTGAATATTATTTAAGCAAATGAAACTCAGCTGTGCATTAGACATGTGCATTTTTGTTCAAAATTTCTATTCCTCCATCAACTGAGAAAACTTAAGTTAAAAAATATTTTTCTATTAACCTCCATAATAAATTTAAAAATAGAACATAATCCTAAAGTAATCCCAGGAAAGAATTTGCCCGCCACATTCAAAGCTGCTCCCACTGCAGTCTCACAGTATTTCCAGGTGTTTCTAACATTTCTCATCCCTGCAATGTTCTTATTTAAACTAGAAAGGTCTCTGTAGTAGGGGAATACTCTCCCAAGCCTTGGAGAGTTCCATGCCGTGGAACGGCATTTTCAGAAGAGTATGCACACAGCCCAGAAAATGCCTCCAGCCCAAACAACTCCTTGAAATTATGTTCTAGAGTTTTGTTAAAATAAATGAGATTGCTTTCATCTATCATTTATGAAAAAAAATTTCTGTTAATCAATGGGATAACACAGAAAATGTAGTCTTAAAGATTTGTCATGATGTAAGTCATTTATCATAACTAAGTAGTTGAATTAAGTCATTAATCAAATGACCTTTTCTAATCATCGTAACTTGCTTCATTCCATATTTTCTTTCTTTTTTCTTTTTATAATTTTGGTGCGGGGCCTACATGGTCTCACTACACAGATCCAACTTATAGTGATCCTCCTGTTTTCAGCTTCCCAAGTGCTGGGATTACAGGCTTGCACCACCACGCCCAGTCTCAATCGCCCTCTCAGGGTGCCCCGGGAGCGGGGCTAGCACAGCAGGTCGGGGTTCGACCCTCTGACCCCCATGTCTGCCTAAGTAGGTACTTTAATTCACTAAGCTGTCTGGCTGGCCCTGTGCCACATTTTCGTTATCTACAATCTTGCTCATTTCTGCACTGATGTGTTCTTGCTAGCTAGATCTCATTATTTAAGACTTAGTTAGAAGGTCACTTTTTGGAACACCCATTTTAGCCAACATGTGTAAAGAAAAACTTCTATCACCTCAGTCATTCCCTAGTGCACTTTTTTTTTTTTTGTATTTTCTTAATGTCCATTGTTGCATTTCATTCATAAATTTTCAATTTCCATTTGTTCTCACTCACCTTTAGAATAGAAGCCTCAGGAAGTCTGGACCTTTCTCTGAATTATCCACAGCTATATTCCTGCTATCTAGAATAGTGAGTGACCAGGAGGAATAGTCAATAAATGCTTATTGAACATATCATTGACCTGACTTGGTGACAAGTAAATAAATACCTAAATTTGCACAAACGAAATGACTAAAATCACCATTCTAAAGAAAATGCACTGTGCCTCACCGTAACAAGTTACATGTATTATAAAGTAGAATAAAATGGCACATGGATTGAAGAAAAGAGAGGGTGCTTTGTGGGCTAAAATGAACAAGGAAAGTGTCTTTCAAGAACAGGAGCCTTATCCATTTTCATACCCTGGCATCAGAGGAAGGCAGTAGAACATTGCAGGATAAACTTCAGGAAGAAACCAAATCACTCTTTTGCCAGAATGTGACTTTCCACATTGACAAGAGGTCCAAGGCAATATGGGGGGAACGTGTAACAAGCATTTTCATTAGTTTTCCAAATCAGAGCCTAGATGACAGAAACCCAACCTAAATTGAAAAATAACGATTCAAATAACGATTCCCTTGCGGAAAAGGGATCCTATATTCCTTTACTTTAGGGATGAATAATAAAGTCACTTTTGCTGCAGAGAGCTAAAAAGAAAATATTCGAACCTGAGACCTCCGGGTCTAACAAGATGCTTAGGGTAGACTTTCTACCCAAATAACAATCAAGATGAGTAGCTAACTTAAAAGAAATATAGAATGATCCTTTCAGGCAATGCCTGTGGAAGTAGACACTGATTATTCTGGGAAATGTGAGAGAGTCCAAGATATATTTTAAATTTTACAGGTCTTGCTTTTTATTGTGTCCTCCTTATGTTTTGATTTTTCTACTTTTACATAACCTCAACTCAACAACGTTTACAAAATAATCATCATTTTAATAAAATACTAACAAGTTAGCATTATAGATGTCCAAGCAAATCTCACCATCTGTAAGATATTCATTATTTTCTAGGTCAACAATCATGGAAGAAAAGTCTATGTAGAAAAGAAAATAATCTTAAACTCAAATATTCTAATACTTTTTCCAGTTCTTTTTATTATTTTATAGAATGAGCATGTCAATACAAAGAAATCATGGTGTACCTAACTTGCTGTGCCTCCCTAAGTCTATATTTAAATAAGAAGCTAAAATAAGATAATTCTTTAGGATTTTTTAAGGGATTTTTCTGGAAAAAGAAAGTGTGCTAAATTTACTTGAGGATAAATCATTAAAGGACAAGAGCTGAACAAATATTTCACCACAAGGGCCAGCCAGATAGCCCAGCAGACTAAAGTGCCTGCTTAGGCAGATGCAGGGACCGGTGTTCAATCCCCTGCATGCCCTGCTGACCCCACTCCTGGGACGTGCTGAGACTGTGACTGAGACTGGGCATAGTGGTGCATGCCAGTTATCCCACAGCTTGGGAGGCTGAAAACAGGAGGATCACAATGAGTCCGATCTATGTCGTGAGACCCTGTAGACCCTGTACTAAATACTAAAAACAAAACCAAAAACCCCCAAATATTTCACCAAATTCAGCAGCATACATTTTGCTGAGAAAATTCTAATAATGGGGAATGTACAAATATTTTAATTTGAATTTTTTCATTTTAGGTAGCATTGTTTGTAAGCAACCTAATATACCTAAATTGGCACTGAACTCATACACACCCACTGAAAATGCAGCAGCTGAAGGAAAGGTCTAATGTGAAGTCTAAGTACCATATGAGAACTTGGACTTGAACTGAAAAGTAAATGTAAATAGCACACAGATTTATCTTTCCCGCTGAAATGCCACAGAGAGTATTATGAGAATCAATTTAGACTCAGCCTTTACACTGAATTGGATAAATACATGATCAATAGAAGAATCAACATAGCAAACTAAATTTCATTATAGAAGCCCTGAAAATAAAATTGTTTGCCAGGATTTCCAGAAGAATTGCACTACTATGTATAAAATGATTAGTCTTTATGATCTTTACAGAATTTATAGAAATTACAACCACCCAGCAATACCTGAACTAGTCAGTCACATCATGCATAACACTGCCATTTTATGCACCAATGTGGAATAAAACAATGAGCATAAAAGATATCCCCAATAAAATTACAAAGGACTTTTATTTGAATATTGCAATAAATGACTTTTTTGAGAAATGTGTACATGTAAACAGTGTATTTCTTATTTACTATATGTAGGCCAAGATACTATCAAAAGTTTCGACTCTGAAAATATTTGTCCCTGTGAGGTAATATCTTTTAAAACTCATGGTATTCCAGTCAGAGTGAAGAGACCAATTTACCATTTAGAAGAAACAAAACAACAAACCGTCACCATGTCTAATTGACAAAGAACTCTACATAGTAAAATATAAAATTGTTGATATCTAATTCAAAGGGGCATCTTTCTTCCTTTCATTTGTAGCAATTTTTATTAATAGAAACACAGTTATACATAAATTCAAATATTTCTTTTCCAAGGGAAAACAGACATATGTTTTTATTTCTATATAGAAATAAAAATAATTTCAATGATACGAATCTTTCCATTACAATACTCTCCTGGTTTTAATTTTGACTATATCATTTCTGTGCTAGACACCACTTCTTTAAAGAAAGCTAATGTTTTCAGGACATGTTTTTAAGACACAAAAAGAAAACATACTGAAAACTCAGTTTGAATTTAGTTGTTAATATTGAAAGAGTGCTGGCGTGATAGCTCAGTGGACGAAGTACCTGCTTAGGCAAGCACAGGGACCGAGGTTTGATCCTCTGCACCACAGTGACCATAGGCCACTGAGCCAGCCACAGAGACTGGGCGTTGTGGTGCACACCTGTAGTCCCAGAGGCTGAAAACAGGAGGATCACTATGAGTCTGAGCTACATAGTGAGACCCTATAAAAATACCTAAAAAATAAAATAAAAGAGAATACTCCTTCAAAATCTAAAGCAGATTCAAAGTGAAACTCTTAGTGTAAGTTCTGGACTACTTATTAGCTTACCTGATTCCATTCTAAATAGTTTTCTATTTTCCTGAGGTTGAGAGAGTATTGAGATTGGCGAACTTAGTAAAGCAGTTGCATCAACACTTAATTCATAATGATTATAGAATTCTCTGGAGCATTTCTTAATATTTTTCTGAGGAGATCACCATATTTGTGTTTTAAAGATTTATTCAGTTAAAATGTATCAAAAAATAATTAAAAATCCGGGGCTGGTGAGATGGCTCAGTGGTCCAAAGCACCTACTTAGAACAAGCTTAGCAAAGCAC
>NDGM011129261.1:0-17922 GCA_002564305.1 Octomys mimax | reverse complement strand
CACACACACACACACACAAATAAATAAATAATTAAAAAAAAAAACCTCAGTATTCAGGTTTAATTACACTGTCTGCACTTTGCGATAAATAAATGGGTTTAGGGCTGCTGTTAAGCAATCATCCCTAAAAAGTTGGCCACCACTGCTCTAGTTGGTAATAGCCAGTGTCTCCTCGACCTGGTGGACCGCTGTCTCCCCTGGGCACTTGGCACACCCACCCACAGCTTTGCAGGTGCCCCCCCAACCCACCATTGCCCTGATTGAGGTGGTGTTTGTCTGGGGAGTGCAACAGGAGGATATAGGAAAGGTGTAGCGGGAGAGGCACGATCGTCCGGGACTCACAGAGAGGGCACTGGCTCCAGGCTACTGCACGAGGATACATACCTCAGAGCTCCAAGAGTCTCAGCTTGAAAGAAGCCTTCCCACCAGCCCACCACGTGATGTTACCACAGAGCACGCACGCTGCAAGAAGGACCATCAAGATGCAACCAGCGTGTGAAAAGTAATGACAGGCTGGTGATTAGAGCCACCTCTGGGTTTCACTTGCTGGAACACGCCTCCCTGACCTTCAGAGGAGGGTGAGATTAGTTTGGATAGAGGGGTCAGTAGTCCTAGTACTCAGGAAGGAAACTGATAGGGCTGCCTCCAGTGCAGGGGGTAGATCAGGCTGCCAGGCCTGGAGGATCCCAGCTTGGCATCCTGAGCTGCCACAGCTTGAGGAGCAGCCCAGGCTCAGAGCTGGGCTTGGGGATCTCCTCTTCTGGGGTTTTTGTCCAGGTTTGACCTTGCCTAGCTTTTGAGTAGAACTAAAGGGTCTGGGCTTGATACAGTAGTCTGCAGGATATTGAGAACAGCCTGCAGAGCCAGGATAAAGACGAGGTAAAGCGGGCTGAGCACACAGGCCATGGTGCGAAATGTGGCACAAATACAGGGTGGGAGATTTTTCTTTGGTGTAAGTATGTCCCAAATATTGCACGGATCCTAATTATATCTGAAACTTAAATTTAGCTGGGCATCTTATGCTTTATTGGGTGTCCACAACCCCAGGACCCCAGTCAGCTGCCTCATGCCTGCCTTGGCAAGTGGCCAGTGCACAGCTGTGGCCCTCCAGGGGCATCACTATTCTCAGATTCTGTTATGGTTTGTGTTTGGTTGTCCCCTCAAAGACTTGTGCAGTCATTGGGGCAGACTCTAGAGTTTGTGGTTAATTCATGATCCAATGCTGGGATTCTGGGTGTGAGCGCTATACCCACCCTGGGGTGGACAACCTGCATACACTGTGGGGAAGGGAGAGAGGCTTGCCAGCTGCTGCAGCCACTGCTCCTCCCGTTGCTCTTTGCTGTTTTCCACCACCATGAACAGCTGCTTTCTGCCATGTGCAACTCTGCCTTGGAGCCAGCTGAGTGTGGACTGAAACTTCCACTGACAGCTGAATAAACCTTACCTTCCTTAATTTGGGGTGTTGAGTATTTTGTCTCAGCAATGAGAGCCAAGTAACTGAGACAGGTCCCAAGAGGTCTGTACCTTTGTAGGCCTAAAAAACTGTCAAACAACCATCCCTGCCGCAGATACTTAGCGAATGTGTACCTTACGCTAGTCACTGCCCTGAACACTGGAGTTAGAGTGGTGAATAACAAATGAAGTCTTAGTTTATAACCATCACATTGGAAGCAAGTCACACATCGTGTTAAGCACTGTGGCATCTATCTCCTGCAATCCACGCAGAAACCCAAGAGGCAGGACTTTACAGATCAGGAAACTGAGGTGAATCATTTAGCCAGACTTGCTGTGGTTAATCATTTAGTCCTTCATTCACAAATACTTATGGAGTGCCAGGTGCCCGGGCACTGTCCTTGGTGCTGACAATATTGCAGCAACAGTGTAGATAACCATCCCTGCCCACACGCAGCTTAGCTCCAGCAGACACAGGAATAAGCAAAGAAAGTGCAAGGACTGGCGTGTAGAAAGGTGGCATCAGGAGAAATGGGAAGCAAGGAATGAAGATACGGAAGGCCAGGGATGGGCACTGTGACCAGAGCAGGGTGTCAGGACAGGGCTCCCAACAAGGTGATGACTGAGCAGAGACATGCAGGGAGGAGAGGACTGGAGAAATGGCCCAGTCGAGAGGGGCTCCAACCCCGGGTGCTTCTGATCCCAGAGCTAGGGTCTTCGTGGTTGTGCATTTCTGTCCAGACACAGACTAAGGGTTTGCTCTCTGCCCATCCCTTTGCGTACAAGGTTTCACTTAATCCCTAGTGGTGAGTTTTATTATCATATCTTTCCAGGGAGGGAAGGTGAAATGACTCAGAAAGATTAAATGACCTGCCCAAAGAGCCAGTGCTAGAGATTTGAACCCGGCGTTCCATGTCTGAGACCCCAGAGAATGATGGGAAACACGTGGCTGGGGTGGCCTGCACAGCCTTGCATGCTTGCTGGACTTCTGAAGCCTTACTTTCCCTGCCCCAAAAGTTAGGTTGATGGCATCGCCTACTTTGCAGCCTTCCAGCAAGGATTTGTAGCTGATGCGCAGATGCCCAGCTCACTGCATGTGAGCTGTTCCTATTCAAGAGTAGTGCTCTACTTGTCAAATGCTGTGGAGGACCAGGGTCAAGTAAAGTTGTGCTCTGGACTCGGGGAGGGACAGGATGTTGTGGGAGAGCAGGGCCTGGGAAAGAGAGGAGGCCCTGAGCAGAACAAGGCTGGCAAGGAGGCTGTGGCTTGGCAAGCCCACCTGCACAACGGCGGATGAGACAGTGTTACTTACACCAAGTGGCGAGACCCAGTGATTGTAATTACCCTCGTGTGAGGTTGTGCCTTCGGTAATTTTATTTTTCTTTTGCAGGCACAGGCTCATTTTCTATGCATGCACAGGAACTAATTGCATCCTAGAGAACGCTCTCTGCCTGTTGGTCTGGAGGTGCGCCGCCATATGCCTGGTGTGTGCATAATTAACCCAGTGCGGCTGCACTCCCCTCTGTCTGGATTATGGATTTGATTTCAGTTTTGCTCTCAGGAAAGAGTCCCACAATTCATATTTATTAAAATGATTACCTCTTAAATGAGGTGCTCAGGACGGAGCCCAGCACCAGGCTGGAAGCCATCTCAGCCAGGCACATGCAGAAAACACCCATGGCCGAATGTGGGCAGCTCGGACTCGCCCCCTGAAAGGCCCCCTGGCCTGCCATGCACGTTGCTGGGAGCACCTCAGAGAGCTGTAGGCTGCCCTGAAGACATGAGGACTGTTTTCCTGACATGCGTAGTGTATCGTGCCTGGACGCGGTTTGCTTGTGCAGCCCCTCCCACTCTCCCTCCCTCCAGCCTTCTTTAAATCATGGTAACCACTGAGCACTCAGGTGCCACTGCTTTCAGCCTCTGGAGAAGGCCTGTGACCTAGACTGAGCCAGGCATGGTTAGGGTGAGAGCGGACCAGGGGTGCTCCACTATTCTTCCCAAGTGGCACCTGAGCCCCTGACCCATAGATTCTGCGACCTCCACAAATACTCAGATGTCCAGTTGTGGCAGCTGCAGAGATGGGTCAGACACACTCCTGGAAGCTCAGGGCCAAGAACAAGACCAGGCTAGAAGGACCAGGCCCTGGCCACCTGTGTCCACTTCCCCGGCACTTGGGTGCTCTTAGGAGCAGGGGCTCTGGTGAGGCTCCTCTAAAGGAATCCAGGGGTGCTGCCCCATCAGTCTCATCAGGGTCCCCGTCCAGCTGTGAGCCGTCCTGGCTTCCCAGCCCTCATGAGGGTGATTCACTCCGCACGTAGGCATAGAGCGCTGCAGCGAGCCAGATAGCCTGCTGAGGAAGAATGAGGAGCGGGCCTCTCCCCAAGGAGCGCATGTCTAGTGAGGAAGACAGATATGCAAACAAATGGCTGTGATACAGCAGGATGATCACCATGATGCTGGCGTGTTGACAGAGGCTTGAACAGAGCAGAGGGTGGCTGGATCTACCAGGAGGGATTGGGGACGCGACAGCTGAGGTTTTCATTGAGTTCAGAGGAGTGCAGAAGCAGAATGGGAATAGTGACACCTCTTCCTCCACAGAGGTGTGTGAGCGCTGCTGGGCTCGGCACGAGACTGTCCTGGCTGTTAAAAGATACACAAGCCTTGCGCTCAGGCAGCCTGAATCATAGGTGAGAGATTTCTACGGCACTCATTTCTTCAGTAAGCATTTATTGAATGCCTACTCTATGCCAGGTACTGTGTGAGACTCAGAGATGAGCAGGCATAACTCTGCCCTGCTCCAGAGGGGAAACAGACAAACAAAATACATTCCAAGTCTGGAGCAGGTCTGTAACAAGAAAAGCCTTTCACTGTGCAGAGAAAGGAGTAATTACTTAACCCAGAGTGGTGTGAATAGCAGTTAGCAAGACTTCACAGAGATGGTTAAGGCGCAGATGGGTTTTACAGGATGATTAGGAGTTTTTAGACAGAAAATGGCAAGAAAGGGGCCTAAAATTCACAGGGATTGATAGGGAGATGATCAGTGGGACCATATCAGAGCTTCACAGAAATACACACGAGAAACATGTGAGGCATCCCAGGGTTGAAGATAAACTCCCCAGTGGACAGATCCTGGTTCTGAAGAACAAACCCCACGCGGGGTTTCTCTGCACATGAGAACCATACTCAATAGTTCAGTCTTAGTAATCATCACTTGGACTTAGGTGCATGTGACATGTGGGCGTGAAGCCAGCCTCCTTCTGCCCCTGGCAGTGTCACTGGTCACTTGCCCCACATGGGGCCACTGGGAGCTGCAGGCAGACATGAAAAAGCGCCTGACCCAGTGGCTCCCAGCAGCTGGCAGCTGAACAGCTACAACAGAGCCGCTTGAGGGTCGGCTCACGGTGCCTGGCCTGCCCCTCTCCTGGAGGTTCTGTTCCTGCCCAGGCTGTGACTCAGCCTCCATGTCCCGAGCTCCCAGAGCAACGGTGACAAAGCCTGTGGTCCACTGTGCCCCTCCACTGCCGGCCTGCTCTGAGGGGGTGCCAGATGGTGCTGCCGCCTCCAGTGCTTCCTGAGGGAGCAGAGACTCCAGGGCGGTGTCCCCAGGCACGCTGGGATGAAGGGGTGGGGGAACGGGGTACTGTCTGTCAGGTTTAGTCACTGATGATGCCGCTATTCTTAGCACTCGGGCAATTTGAGCTTCTCTAATCAGGGAGCAGAGAACAGGACAACCAACAGAGCCAGGAGATTTGAAATTCTATGTGAGGCCTGTTAGGCCTGGGCCAGAAAGGACGGCGTTCTTGGGCAGGGGCTGGCTGGGGGAAGAACTGGCATCTTCCACTCTGCAGAGACAAGGACGACAGTGATAACCTGCAGCAGGAAGGAAGCAGGGAGGTGTCTGATGAGTTGTGGGATCGCTGATAGGTTCCTTAGACAAGAGGGTCGGCTCAGCTTTGCCTTAAGAACATCAAAAGCTGGCTCAGCAGAGATTCTGTGGCAGGTCAGTGAGGATACTACTGCTCAGCTCAGGACCCCCGTAACAAGACAGGAAATTGGGTCCCAAAAGAACAGACAGAGGGACCAGAGAAGGAGTTTGGTCACAGAGAAACTGGTCCAAGCCAAGACCCAGGCTGCCAACAGAAGGACCATAAGTTGAGCGGGGTCTGGCTGCACTAAAGGCAGCTGTGCGGATTAGAAAGGCTGCCTTTCTGCTCCTTAGGGGCAGCCACAGAGATTCCAGCCACTGCAGCCTGCGGCTGTCCACAGCGGCCTTGAGGCTGACTTCTCAGCCATGGGTCTGGACTCTTCGGCCTTCCCCGTAAAATAGGGAGTCCCAGAGCTTGGCTTGGGACTGCATTATAAGTAGCTCTGACCCCAGGGCAGAGCAACTGGGAGACAGCCGGAAGTTTCTGGCTCCTCAGGGAGGAGGCACCTACAGCAGAGCCGAGCGGAAAGGCCGACCTGGGGTGGAGACCCCAAGGGTGGTCCTCTTGACGCAGCGCCTCCACACAGTTCCTGGGATCTGGCCACAGACGCCTCCTGGTATCCCCACACTGCCAGAACTTTGCCAGGCCAGGGCCCATATCTTCTGCTCACTGGGAGAAAGGAAACATGCGCTGAGGAGACCTTAGCGATCCGCTTGCAAGCACGCCCACTTCAGGAGCTTGGCCTTGTCTAGACAGCATGCAGCCTCAATCAACTGATCAATACAGTGCCCGTCTCCAGGGCGGCCTGCACCTGGCTGGCCTAGACAATGCCCTCCCCCACGCTGCCCCTGCCCTTCCTGTGGCCTCTGTGGAGGGGAGGGAGCTGCCGAAAGCACCTGGCAGGCAGGGAGAGGGTGGCTGAAGGGGGAGTGGAAGTGGAGAGGAGAGAAGGAAGGGGAAGGGCAGAAAGGCCAGAGGCAGGCTGGAACAGTGCACAGGGAGCCTCTCGGAACAGGGCAGCCCTGCTTTCTGTAAACAGTGTATCCCAGCCCCCCACATTGTTCTGCTCCCCCATTCCATCCTCACACTAAGCCCACAGAAGTAGAGCTCCTACTGTGCCTGTCCTCCAAGCAGGAACCAGAATCAGGGACAAGTAACCTGACAACTTACCTGACAGGAAGATGCAGAGAGAATCTTGAGCTCCAATTTTAGGCTGAGGGTCAGCCTCTGTCTGCAGGACGTGACCCCTTGACAATGGAATCCCCTTTGTGTCACAAAATGCTCACCTCAGAGTTGGAGTCACTAAGGGGCTGAGCACAAGCCGCCTGTTACCTGTGACTTCCCCTGTGCCTGGAGCAGAGTGGGTGCTTGCCTGACAGACACAGGCCACCTTTGAGCTGTAAGCTAGGGAAGAGCTGCTGAGTCTTGCCTGCCTTCACCTCTCAGGAGCCTGCTGCAGAGCCTGGGGGAGGGGAGGAGGGAGGAAGGGAGAAGGGTGGCCTCTGACCTTGTCAGCCCCACAGGGAGGAGCTGAGTGAGTCTAGCCACAGGCCTGCCAATCTGAGAGACCAATGACAGGAGCTTCTCCTGGCCTCACTTTGCTTCTGACTCTGTTCCCTGCTGGCCTGGGGATCCTGTCCCAGCTCCTGGACACCCTGCCCTGCAGGAGAGAAGCTTGAATACTTAGTTCTCTTACCCTCCACCCATAACTGCTGCGAACAATTAGCACAGGACAACCATTAGCGACTGCTGAAGGGCTTGTATTGATTAAAGATAATTGTATTTACTCTTTAGCAGTGTGAGGCCTAGTAGGGATATTTTTTGTTAATTTGCTGCTGTTTAGCCTCAGAAATGTGGACTGATATGCCAGCCTCTCCCCAGGTCACCCCCTACACACACACACACACACACACACACACACACCTCCATGGTTGCTCAAGTACTGAGTGCTTATGGGAACTCTGTGGCTCCCAGGCTGCCCTTCTCTAGCTATTACTCCAGAAAGGGTTACAAGACATTGCTTTCATGTGAACATGTATTTTTTCCTACTTCCTCCCCAGTAAATAATTTTTTTTTCTGTCTGAGGACACAAAGCAAAAGGTACCATCTCTGCCCTCAGGTGGTTCAAAAAGACTAGGTAGGACAACAAGGTGCCACATGTGTGGTGGGTCCAGAGGGCCTGTTTTCAGGTGTGGGGCCAGCACTTAGCAGTGGTACTCGTTACCCAGGGCAGGGAGCTTCTTTGAGCTTCAGTTTCTGCAGTTGTGAAATTAAAATAATAATACTTGCTTCACGGAATTAGGAATCACGACATGAATCGTGTATGTGAGGTGCTCAGTAAAGCCTGGCATGTAGTAAATGCTCAGTAAGTAATAAGAGCCAATCCTTAATAAATGTTGCCTGGTGTGTTTCATGTAGACCTGCTTGTGTAGTGTTCACAAGAACTTCTACAGGGAAATGGAGGCGTAAAGTGTCCAAGCAGCGTGATAGGCTGAGACACACACGGACCGCTTGCATTGCCCTTGAGCTTATCTGCTATGCTTGCTTTGCCTCCATGTCCCCAGGGGGTCATGGGGCAAAGGAGGAGAGGTATCATGTGTAACCCAGGGGAAGTGCCATCAAGGAAGAGTTCCTGAAAGAGGACACGTGGGCCTTTCTGGCAGGGAGAACTGTCTGTTCAGAGGCCTAAGGAGGAAAGAACACAACGTGTCTGGAGGATGGAGAGCGCTTGTACACAAGGGGATGGTGGGTAGACGGACTGGATATCCTCATTTGTCTGGGGCTGTCCTGATCTTTGCCTGTTGGCCCAGCTTAATTATAAATTGTCCCTTGTCCACTCTCAGACGATCCCAGTTAGTGTGATAAATTACATGGCTGCATAATTCTAGTGTGCTGGTAGGTAACGAAGAGGCAAGGAATGAGGCCAGGGAAGTAGGGGGAGATGCGCAAGCCTTCCGAAGCACCTTCGCGAAGACTCGCTTTATCCTGAAGGATGTGCGGACCTGTAATACTTCATTAATTAGGAGGCAAGGCTGGAGCCAGCCAGACCTTCAGGATGCAGGGTTGGGGTGGTGGTATTGAAGGAACTATTAAGGAAGTGTAACCCACCGGCTTTGTTACCCCCAGGCAGTAAACAGGGCCAGTGGGGAGGAGCTCAGCCTCAGGGCCAGGCTCTCTGGGCTCCAATCCCAGGCCTGCCTCTGTGTCAGACAACTTTCCATCACTGTGATGAGGCACCCAGACATGCCACTTGGGGGGAGGGAGAGTCTATTTGGGTTCACAGTTTCACAATTCCAGTCCATGGTTGTTTGGCCTCTTGTTGCGGGACATGGGCCAGACAGGGCATCGAGGCAGGGAGCCCTTGGAAGGAGCAAACCACCCAGAGGAGGTCCAGATGCCATCATCTGCAGGTCTTGGGAGTGGGTGGAATGGAAGGAGAGGAGCAGCACCTTTTGGGTGGAGCCAGGGGAAATCTGAGGCGAGACGGGAAAGGCAGAGGAAAACCAGGAGAGGATTATTTCTCAGAAGCTAAGAAAGAATTGAATTTCATTGAGGGGAAGAGAAGGTTGTGAACAATGTCAGGTGCTTCAGAGAGGTTGGGCAGAGACTGAAGAGCACCGGCCAGAGTTAGCCATGGAGGCCATTGGTGAGCTTGGCAGTGTTTTACCATTGAAGACAAGGATTACACTAAGAGTGGACAGCGAGGCAGTGGAGGGGACACCTGTGGGCTGTGTTTAAGAAGCTTGGCCACAAAGGAATGGGAGGCAACAACAGCCGAGGGGGGCAGTTTTGAGTATATTTGTCTTTAAGGATCCAGAGCCTGGGAGACAGTAGGAAGATGGAGAGGTTGTCAGAGATGTCGGGTGACAGGCATGCTGACGGAGGAGCAGGGTCCCTGAGGAGGCAGCAGGGACAGCACACTGTGTCCACAGCACTAACTCTGACAGCAGGAAGCCTGCTTTCTGCCATGAGATGGACAGGTATGAGTTGGGTAAGCGTGAGTGGAGATGGAAAACTTGGTGAGCCGGGGCGTGCAGAGTGCGAGGGGCAGACGACCATCACTTTCCCCAGAAGAGCAGCAGCGGCGAAACCTGTTTGAACTGAAGGGATGAGAGGAAGGGCGCTTTCGCAGAGGGCTTAGTGCCTGAAGGGCTGTGTGGAGAAGGAGTGCAGCGTGTCCTGTGAAGATAGCTGGAGAAGATAGCCGGGGATCTGGGGGAAAGCCGCTGTCAGGCCGGCCCGCCTGGAGGCTGCAGTCATTTGGGATGACGGCAGAATGTGGAGCGCAGTGAGAGTTAATGCCACGGTTGTCAGGGACCAGAACATAAGTGATAAATGACACAGACCACAAAGAGATTGGCAGGAGCATTATCTAGCATCACAAAAGCAGGATATGTTTTTAAAATTTGACAGTAGAAGAATCATCTTGAAGTGGCGTCGGGTATCAAGGAGAGGAAACCCTGCCTCTTGGAA
Organism: Octomys mimax; assembly: GCA_002564305.1. Lineage (NCBI taxonomy): Eukaryota > Metazoa > Chordata > Mammalia > Rodentia > Octodontidae > Octomys > Octomys mimax. The sequence continues at coordinate 8,071 of NDGM011129261.1, read as the reverse complement.
AAGTGAGCAGCCGTCCTGCAGAGGTAGGCAAGGACATGGTGGATGGAGGGCAGACTCCCCGTCCGGCTTGCTCAGCCCGTTCTCTTGGTGGATGCTGTGTTTGGTGGGTCACTCGCATGTGCTGAGAGACTGAGAAGGAAGGCCTTGCTCCATCCTTAGATCTCAGTCTGTTTCCTGCTCTGGGCTTCTGCCTGTCCCTGAGATGTACTCAGCAGGCCTTTGCTGTGCGTGACCTCTCTCTCCTCCGAGACATATGGGGAACAGGAAGTGGGGAGAGGAGGAGAAGCCACACTTGCTTCGTTTTGGCGTGAGTCATAGTCCCAAAGAATGTAAAACTACCACCCACCCAGCTCCCTTCCCAGACCCCTTTTGCACCGGCATAAAACAACTGCTATATTGTCAGAAAGCACTTGGATTTTCAGTGCAGTAGTCCCTTCTTATCCATGTCCCCCACCCGTATCTGAGAGTTTACTTTCTTATGGTTTCAGATACTCAGCGTTACCCTTGGTCTGAAAGTGTTACAGGGACAATTCCGGAAATAAACAGTCCATTAATTTTAAATTGTGTGCCATCTAAGTAGCATGCTGAAACCTCCTGCCATGCTGTTCCAGCCCACTCAGGATGAATCATCCCTTCGTCCACTGTGTCCACACTGTATACACCACCCACCCGTTAGTCGCTTAGTTGTCATCCATCTCAGTCATTAGAGCAGCTGCCACAGTGTTGCAGTGCTTGAGTTCAAGGGACCCTTATTTGACTCCGTAGTGGCCCCAAAACCCAGGTAGTAATGATGCAAAGGCTGCTCCAGGGCATATATATACAGGGCATATAGAAAAAATCATAGTATATGTAAGGTTTGTCCTGTCCGCAGTTTCAGGTGTCTACTAAAAGTTCTGGAATATATTCCCCATAGATGAGATCCACTTTCTCCTAAATGACATCACATGGCCAGAGGAACCAGTGATAATAGTGGAGACCCAAATTTGAGAGATTTAGAGTTTTATAACCGTAGTTCTAATTCTTTTTTAATGTATTTAGTACAGAGAATACAAGATCTTACTACACCGATCAGATTCGTAGTGATCCTCCTGTTTTCAGCCCCCCAAGCGCTGGGATTACAAATGCGCACCACCATGCCCAATCTCAATCGCAGTCTCAGTGTGCCTCCAGGGGTGGAGCCGGCAAGGCACACCGGGGATCGAACCCCAGTCCCTGCACCTGCCTAAGCAGGCACTATAGTGCACTGAACGATCTGGCTGGTCCTCATAGTTTTAATTGGGCTAATTTCGCCCCTTTCACTGTCTCCTTCCTCATTTCCCAGCATGACACCAGTGGCTTCACTAGAGAACCCTGAAATGTGGGAATAAGGTGCCTTATTGGCTCCCAGTCCAAATCAAAACAAGACTCAAAACAAGACATCCACAGAGCACCACAGCTTGATGATTCCCGCAGGCTTCCATCAAGGGAGCAGAAACAGACAGGCTTTATTTTTAGCTCCCCTGTAGGCACCTGGGCTCTGCCCCACTTTCTGAAAACACCGAGCTTGGGGTCCACACCATCTGGCCCTAGTTGAGAGCCCAGGCTTTGCCTTCTCTCACCATGCATAAGAGAAGCCAGCAGAGGGCTTGGGCGACACACAAGTGGTCTACGCACATGCCTGGCAAGCACAAGGGCCCAGTTCAATCCCCGGTACTGCACGCCATGCCAGCCAACAAAATTGGGCGTGGTGGTGCATGCCTGTAATCCCAGCACTGGGGAGGCTGAGACAGGAGGATCACTACAAGTCCAAACTCTGTAACAAGTCCTGTACCAAATAAATAAAACATAGGAAAAAAAAAGAAAGAAAAGCCAGCAGAATACAACATCGTCATGTCCATGTTTTCCAGCCAGGAAATTCGTATGTGATTGTCTAGTGGGACTGGTGTCTACTGGAACTCACTGGCAGCTCTATACCCATGACTCCACCTCTGGAGGGAGCCCCAGCACCCTCGCTATGAGATCCCCAAACTGCAGGTGCTCTTCTGACTTCACAGTTCCCAGCTAGCAATTTTATGAGCTCAGCCTGAGTTTCCCTATAAGCCTGCGAACAGGTCTAGCTCTCAGAGGGTAAAGGACAATGAAAACAATGAAGAAGGTCCCAGGTGAGCTGAAGTGACACCACCCAATACAGAGCATCATTTATTCATTCATTCATTCAGTAAAGGGCAGGACTTTGCCACGGATGCTAGAAATGGTCACAACTTCACCTTTGCCCTGTAGATGCTGTGTGGATTGTTCTCTGTCGCAGCCCTGATCACAGGGAACTGCTGAGCTCCAAAGACCAGAAGCAGAGAAGGTGGGGAATAGGACTGCATTAGCTGAGCTTTCTTCTTCCTCTGCCTCATCCAGGGATTTACAGTTTCCCCCACTCTTTCTCTTCTCCTTTGGCTTGTGCTGTTGTTGGCTCATATGTACAGCTGACCCTGGAGGGCACCTGACTTCCAGGCATTGTCCTGCAGACAGAAGTTGGGCCTGCTCACCTTCATAGAGGGCCACAGCATTAATCCAGTAGTGATGAGGCCTTTGCCTAATTAGACAAGCGCAGAGCTCATTCTGCTAAAAGCAGAAGAGCTAATAAATTTTTTACTCCGTCTACTAATAATTTTCTCCCTTAAAAGGTAGAACTGACAAATAGGGGAACTGAGTCTAGACTTCACTGTGACCCACAGAGAAAAATGACATTGGGATGAGGAATGGGGGTGCGGCCAGGGCAAGGGCCCTGGCTGTTCTGTTTACTGCAGTGTCCGCCCTACCCGGCATGGTGTCTGGCCCGGCTGGAAACCCCTGCAGGGGCAGCCACATATCTTGGCATGACACATGGGCAGAGCAGGCATTTCTAGGCATCTTGAGACATGAGCTGGGCCTGCCTTGCAAAAGGAGAACCTGGAGAGTGCTGCTGGGCAGGCAGTCCTGTGCTGTTCACGGGCCCACAAAGCATGACTGTAGAGGTAAGAGAGCATAGGACTGCCATGTCTACTTTCCAGTCACAAACTGGCCCTACTGGAGGAAAAAAGATGGTGAAAGAAAGGCACACATGTTTGAATGGGAAAGAGGGGAGTGGATAATAGAGCACTTTAAGAATCTAATGAAACTACAGATGTCCCAGAAAAAAAAAAATTTATGTGTACAGTGCTCTGTGTATGATTTTAGGGGGATGGGTGATAGTATGCTGATGTAAAGGAGCTAGTGACATCTAAAGAATGCTTCCAGGAGTTGGAAAGAGTATAGGACCCATATGAGATAGGAGGGAACCAAAACAGAGAAGAGGTACCAGAGGGTACCACCCTCTGCAAGTGTCCCCCAAATTATATGCTGAAACGTTGTCCCTGATGCTATCGCATTAGGAGGCAGGAGCTTGGGAGGTGATCAGGTTGTGAGTGCTGCCCTCGCCAATGAGATTAGTGACCTATTCAGAAAGGCCCAAAGGCCCTGCCATCATGTGAGGGCGCAGCAAGCAGACCTTGTCTATGTGCAATCAGATACCAAATCTGCGAGAACTCAGATCTTGAACTTGGCAGCCTCCAGAACAATGAGAAATTATTCTTTGTTGTTGCTTATAGGCCATTCCATTGATAATGTTTGTTGTAGAAGCCCAAATAGACTCAGGCACTGGAATAAACCATTTTTAGAAAATGACTTCAGACAACAAAATAATTGTTATTGCTAAGAGTGTGGATCTAGTTTGAATCTCAGCTTTGCCACTTGGACAAGCACTTTAGCCTTGTCAAGCCTATTTCCTTATCTATAAAACAGGAATGATATCTATTCCCAAAGGATTGCTATAAAAACTAAGCAGAATAATGCATTGTAAGTGCTTGGTCTCGAGCCTGGCACATTTGCTTCAACACATTTTAGCCATCACTATTGTCATTTTTATCCCTATTCCCTGCTTGTAATGACTTTACTCTCCTCTTCTGACTGTCAGACCCTTCAATAAAGGTTAGCTTTTAGAGGTTTTGTTATTTTGAAGTGATGCCTAAAGCAGGAAAATGCAAAAGGTGAAGATCTTCTCCTTAGGAAAGATAATGTCATCTTAGTTTATTCAAAAGAAATATCAAAAGGGGGTGAGGAGTTAGGATAGCTCTTGAAGGCCAGGGCAGGAACGCAACACATACACTTGTGTGGGGAACTGTGGCTCTGGAGGAGAATGAAAAAAACCAAAAGCACCCACCGCGTGTGCTGCTTTTATCTTCTTCAGCAAAAGAAACAACTTTTGGTCTGATACATAAATGGACCTGTTACCCATAAATACACTTGGCTGCAGACCTAAACGGTTGATGTCTTGGGACTGAAAGAATCTGTAGGTTCAATAGCTGAAGTATTGCTGGTCATTGTTGAGAAACATAAGGAATACAGGAGAGGCGCAAAGACTGGAAATGTCATCATTTTCCAAAATCAAGGCTCTAGAAGGTCTTGCCTGATCAGACTGATGAAATTCTTAAAAGGTAAGAGTAAGAAATAGAATGTGCATGCTTAGAGGATAAAGAAGTGACTCAGAGTTAACAGGACATCACTAAAAACAAATCATGCAAATTTAAAAGGATTCCCTTTTAGTAGGGTGTTTTTTTCTAGAATGTCAAGGGGATATAATTGATGTACAGTTTGACTTCAGAAAAACAATTAATGAAATCATTCCTTATACCTTGTGGATACAGTGGAAAAATGAGATCTGCAAAATAATAAAGTCATTACTCCAATAATGTCTCTCAGAAGTACCAGTTATTCTCCCCAGTTGTCAAAAAAATCTCTTAATAGGAAGTCTGTGCACAAGTCGCCATGTTTCACTTTGTCCAGTGTATTTGTAAGTGACAAAGTTGAAGACAAGGGCCAGGGAGATAGCTCAGCTCCCCCAGGCAGTGGGCAGCACAGGCCCAGCAGGCAGGGCAGATTCTCAGAGTAAGCCGCTTTGCAAAAGGACGTCAGTATTGCAGAGAGGCGCATCAGAAGTGGGCCTGCTGGGGATCATAGTGTTCACCCTGGAGAGTAGGCTGGACTGGGGGGACTATTGCTTCGCTGTATAGGTCAGCACGCAGAGATGACCAGCTCGGTCACTGATTTGCTGAAACCCTAAGCACATCTCTAAGCCTGTTTAGACCTCTGCCTCCCAATCTTCAGATACAGACAAGAGCACCTTTCAGTCAATTTTTGCAAATTGACTAAGAGGATGAAAGGGTTAATAAATATTGCAGACAACTGACAGCAACTATAGTTAACAGAGTGTGTTGTTACTGCATCTATCTTAAATGGGTATTTCCTTTTGTTCTTGGGGTGGGAAGAATACAAGAAGTTGTCATTGGAAATGGCTACTTTTTTAAACTGCAGGGCCAGCAAGGGCAACTCAGGGGTGAGGTGTGGCATCATATGCTCAAAAAGAAGTATGGTTGGGGAGAAGGTACCAGTGGTTGCATCAGAAGTAAGACTTGGGTAATTTAGCCATCCTTTGTGAGCCTCCGTTCCCTCATTTCCAAACTCAGCCTTGAAGGCTTGTTGGGGGGTCGTATGTATGATCTCAGCACATGCAAGAGCTCTGAGAGGTGCTCCCTGTAGTATTCTGCCCCTCTCATAGCGGTGGAGACTTGGTGAGGTTCTGGGAGGCTTGTCACATGAAATGGTTGCAGCCCTGGGGGACAAAGGACAAAAAGCCTACCCTCCTACCCAACCAGAGACAAACCTAGAAGGCACAGTGGAGAAAGCAAGACTAAGAGTCCAACTCTACAGAATACAGACTGAGTAGAGTACAGACACTTTCAAAAACACTTTCTGTTGAGCTTTTACCCATAGAGAAGGTTCTGGGTAAAATCAGCCCAGAGGGAGAAAAATTGGGCTGGTGAGAGAGACAGTGTCCTAGTCGCTGTCTTGTCACTGGACAAAATGGCTAACAACCACAGCTGAAAGGTGAAGAGGTTAATTTTGGTTCACACTTTTAACCCCTGGTCCCTGACTCCAAGGCAGAAGAGGAAAATGTAGGGGTGTGGTGATGGGCAATTTTCTCAGTAAATGTAGCCAAAATGTAGACAGAGAAGAAAGGAGCCAGGGTCAAGATTGGACCCTTCCAGGCTCTCCCACAGTGACCCACCTCCAGGCAAGCTCCACCTCCTAGTGGGATATTCAGCTGCAGAACTCATTAGTGGATGAATCCCCGATGGCTGCCGTGCTCCCCTGAGCCAATGCCTTCCAAGCAAACGGGAAGTGGGGAGGTCATTCTACATTAAAACCATAAGAGGTAGGGAATTGTTGCAAAATTCCCCAGTGGTGAAGAAACTGTGAGAAGCACTGAGAGGGCAAGGGACCCAAATCAGCAGTGTCAATCCCAGAGGCAGCACAATGACAGAAACATCCAGGTTGGTCCAGTGGGATTCATGTGGACCTGTCACGTTACCTTGAGTGATGTGAAGTCTCTTGTCCAGCATCCAGCCATGTGAACATCAACATCATTCAGAGCCTAAAGCTACACATTTTATGCCAAAGTCCCCACACCCCTGAGATTTCAAAGGGTGCTAACACATGCCTTTGGAGAGTAAAACAATACCAGTGTATTCAAAATTTTACAGTCTGGAGATACAATAGACAGTAACAGATGGATCTAGATTTACATAAAATGATCGACACTGATTTTCTGAATGTGTGTGGATAAAATCAACAACTAAAGTGGATCCCCCGCCCCCCCCCAGCCATCCCAAGTAGCAGAGGCTCTAAGTGGGAGATGCACAGAGATGGAAGGCAGTTTCCAAAGGTCAGGGTTAAACTCTCATTAGGTTTGCCCAGTTCCCTCCAGATCCCCTGCCAGCATGGGCTCTTTCTCTGCAGGTTGCTTTAGAGGATAATCAGCTTAGACTTTCTGAGAGAAGCAGCTCTGGGCTTAACTCTTATGTGGACCAAGTACTCCAAGTCACAGGGTCCTGGGTGCTACCAGGGCCCCCAGGCAGTCTGAGCCCACCCATCAGTGGACGCAGGGGGTTGGTTAATCTGCACTCAGGTCAGGGCTCTGCATTTTAAGAAGGAAAATGACACACTGAAGCATGTTCACAGATGAACAGTCTGGTTTGTGGGGCCCCTGACCAGGTTCTGCTAGGAAAGTTGAGGAGCAACTTCTTGTTTTCTTCAATCGTCTTCAGGGCTGCCATGTAAAGGATAATGTGAACTTTCATGTGCATTCTCAGTATCCTCAGGCACATGAGGAAAGGGGTGAAGATCTGGGCTTAGTTCTAAGGAAGACTCACAGTTGTGTCTCTGACCATTGGGTCACATGGAGAAGTGATGATGGTAGATCTTTCTTATTGTAAGGTTGAGAAACTAGATGACCTCCTGGGGAGATTAAGGTAGATAGTTTCCAGTTTAGACAATAGATTGGATTAGGATATGCCTAAATTCCTTTCCATGTTTTAGATTATGTTCCTATATTCACAGTAAATAGAACAGGAAGTAAGGATTACAGTTTAAGTAGAAAGAACTATAAATATGATCCATTGAGAGAGATTCCATAAGTTTGGAAAGTCCTGGGTTTGGTTTTTAGGGTGCTTGTGTTTTGTTTTTCAAGTTCAGAATCAGTAAAAATATGAATCTAAGTCCCAGGTGAGACTCAGCTTCTGCTTTAGTGTTTAAAGATGCCTAGGAGGCCAGGGAGATGGCTCAGTAGAATAAGCAATTGCCTGGCAAGTGCAAGGGCTTGAGTTCAATCCTAGGTTCTACCAAAAAAAAAATCTTTAATATTAATATGCTGAGCTGTAAAAGGCTCAAATCAACAACTTCAGACATTGCCAGTCTTACAGAAAACCCACTACTATAATGGACTACTGGACTATATTGGAATATTTTGCTGAATTCATGCACCTACACTATTTAAATGATAATGGAATACCCTTCTCTGACAAAACTAAACAAAAAAGGGCGGTACAAATGAACAACCATTTGGTATCTGTGTATTCAAAATAGTTAGGATAGATATACAGCTACATTCTCTTTAATTCACTGAATAGAGAGATTTGTTCTAATAGTGTCTGTGGACAGGATATCATGCCTGCATCTTGTACAA
>NDGM011129255.1:0-19867 GCA_002564305.1 Octomys mimax | reverse complement strand
TTCCCTGGCAAGTGCAAGGGCCTGAGTTCAATCCCTGGTTCTGCAAAAAAAAAAAAAAAAGAGAGACAAGGATAAAATACAAGAAAACATGAAGATAGATCCATATTCACAATATCTACAGAGCTATTAAGTTTTTAAAAGATTGAAAGCCAACTTTTAACAATAAGTAAATTTTTCAAAAATAAAAATGGGTACTATTCACTCACTTCACAAAGATGATATCCTAAAGATACATAAGGACTCCTTTCGTTTTACTTGTAGTAAGAAAGTATGCTTGTTACTGAGATTTTCAACTACTGAAGTTCTAAAATAGTATGCTACTAGTCATGAGTATCAAGTATGATTCCATTAAAATACAGTGTCCTTTAAATATTGCCATTTTAGGCTCATGATGTTTTGATGCCATCGACAAATAAGCATACAAAATCTAAGGGATGCAACAGCGGGACTCACCAGATGGCTCCACAGATACTTATAACCCTTAAAAAGTGTAGTTGTTCCATTACTATGAAATGTGAGCAAACAGATCTCCCCGCCACCTGTGCGCCTTCCTGCCTCCTTCTCCTCCCCCCACCCCCAGCTGTAGATATCCCAGCCATGGCAGACTCATTCCTGCAGGCCACCAGTGTCACCCTTAGAGACATAATGAAGAGATGTGTAAGTGGCAGGGGCAGGAGAACTAAGGAAGCCTCTCCTGTGATACCTGCTGATCAGCTGGAACTGCCAGGAGCATCTCAGCCACTCCTTGGGCTCCAGGGAACTCTAGTGTGCTCAGATACCAGGACTGCCCCACAGAGCGACCTTGTACAGCTGCCTGATTTGTGAGCGATATGGCTGGGGAGAAGGGGTCCTTGTTCTCTGAACAGTTCCTCTGCAGTGATTATAAATCCTGGGCATGACTAGCAGGGAGTGATAAAACTGTCTTTTGGGGGAATACGCTCAGAAATTCAATAAAGAGAAACCTTCACCTCCCTCCCTGATTTAACCCCGTCAGCACTCCACTGAAGGTACCAGACACCCACCGCACTCTCCCTGGGGAGCTCTGTGAGCCAGAAGGGCCGAGAGTGCTCCCTCCCTTTGCCTTGCCTGCTCCTCCAATGGCTGTAGCATTAATGTGGTGGCACAGCCCTACGAGCACAGCGACTCCTCTGAGACAGGAGCGTAAGGGTAAGGCCAGCCCGGGCAACTCAATGACATCCTGTCTCAGCAAAACAAAGTAAAATGAAAGAGCTAGGGATGTAGCTTTGAAGTAGAGTACTTGCCTAGCATGCAAGAGGCACTGGGTTTAGTCCCTGCTGTGTTCACAACAAAAAAAGAAAAAGGAAAGCTCCATGCCTGTAATCCAAATATGTCAGTCCCACGAGAACGCACAACCGTGACACCCCTCCAGCGAGAGCAGGGTGGTCGGCGTTNNNNTTGTCTTGGCCTTTACTTTTCAGTGCTGTTTGGATACAGCCTGATCATAATGAAAACACATCATTAAAACATTTACATATTTCATGCTGCTTTCTTCAGTAATATTACATAGTTCTGTAACTGCTTTCTGTATTCCGTGATCAAAATGTTATTTACTTTCTCTTCATTAACAAAAATATTTGATCCCCAGGCCTGCCCCTGGGGCACACTGAGGCAAAATTGAGATGGTGCGTGGTGATACACGCCTATAATCCCAGCTCTTGGGAGGCTGTAAACAGGCGGATCACTGCGAGTCTGATCTAGTGGTGCGACCCTGAACACCCTGTAGACCCTTCCCTAAAATACACACACAAAAAGAATGATAGTGTTACTATACTACTTCAGTAGATTTCGTAAGTTATTCCAAATGCTGACCACTACGGCAGTTTCATATTCATCTGAGGATCTAATTGAAGTTCTGGGAGGTGATATAGGACCATTAGAAGACAATGCAGTACAAAAGTCTAGATAAATGCAAATGAAGGAAAACTCAGAAAGGTCAGGCCTCTGGATTTATTGTTTGGATTTTCTTTTCTTATCTAACATGTTTCTGTTCCTTTACCTATCATTTCTGTCAGCCAAAGAACAAACAGTAAATAGGATTTTAATCTACAACCTCTAACCTGGTCCCAGTTCTTTTGTTTAACATAGATTTTTTTATGAATGCATTCGCAGTGGGGCGTTGGCGCAGACACCTCACCCCTTGGTCCTCTTCTCTGTGCAGCCCCTCTGTCCCTGGAATCCTTCCATTCCCTGTCACGTATCTTCTTTTCTGCTCTATATTCTTTTTTTTTTTTTTTTTCAGTATTCTTTTTCTGCTTTCTTTCTTCCATGATTAAAATGTTATTTACTTTTTCTTCATTAAAAAAATATTTGGTCCCCAGGCCTGCTGTGCCCGCCCTGCACCCGGGGCACACTGAGACAAAATTGAGACTGTGTGTGGTGGCATGCACCTGTAATCCCCTCTCTTAGTACAGGTCTATAGAGTCTCACAACACAGATCATATTCATATTGATCCTCCTGTTTGCAGCCTCCCCAGTGCTGGGATTCCAGGTGCGCTTCACCACGCCCAGTGTCAATCACTGTCTCAGTGCACCCCGGGGGCAGGGCCAACACAGCATGCCGGGATTAGAACCCCATCCCTCTGTCTGCCTAAGCAGGCACTTTAATCTGCTGAGCTTTGTGGCCGGCCCTTTTTTTCACCCACTAGATCAGAGACTGTCAAGGTGAGTTAATACGCCATTAAGCATAATATGGAATAGTTTGATAATTCAGTAATTTATCAGCTTCCTTTAGTTTTACACATTACATACTATCAAAGTAAAGTATACTGATGTTCTAATAAATTGGGGTAAAATCCTTAGTATCATATTCTTCCTCTGTCTGGTAAGAAAAGGAAAGTCAGAGTTGAGAGAGGTCAGTTGATGGTGTATTGTTAACACAGCTGTTCTGTGTTCCTGGAATTCCATCTTTCCATCCTAAATCATTCGCCCTACTGCATCACTATACGGATCGTCATTCCAAGGCTTCCTCTCCCCGCAGATGTGACCTCCATAGGTGCTCAAGTCCCAGATATGAAGCGGCCTAGTTTTGCATGGAAGCTGCCTGCACACATACTCCTGTGTACTTCATGTCTCTGATCACGCCTAACTGGGTGCTGTGCCGACACTGCATGACTCATTGTTATGCTCTACCATTTAGGGAATAGCACCAAGGGAAAGTCCATATGTGATGCAAACATGACTTTTAGAACATTTTCTGTGATGGTTGAATCGAGAGCTGTGGAATGCACAGATACAGGAGACCAGCTGTCCAGGTGGCCCCCTGGCTTGGAGGTGGAGAAGGAGGAGCAAAGGGCAGGGAAGTACGCAGTGGTCACTGGGGTCCGTGGAGCAAGCCCCGGGCAGGAGCCTTGCATAGCACTCTGCTCTCTGTCCTCAGCCAACCTGCTGGAGCCTCAGACAGGCTATCACCAGGGGACTGGAATGCAGATGTCCTAGGCTGCAAAGTTCCCTCAGCTTGGTCTGTATCCAGGAGATGAGTGTCCAGTGGGAGAAAGCAAATGATACACAAATAGACACCTAAGGAGGACCACTTACTGTTTGTTTTAAGTTACAAAACAGCAGTCCCTAAGCTAAGATACTCCAGAGAAATGCGGTATCACTTCAGATGTGGTCTACAAAACAGCTTCTGTGTTTAAAAAAAAAAAAAAATCCATCATGAGCTGAAGTTTAAAAGAAAGAGAGAGGAGAGTTCAGGAAATTTTGAAAGGGAAGAAAGGGAATCGTTCCAGAAAAAGTTGATGGCTTCAAATGAGAAAGACGCAGGCCAGGAGCTGTGAGGATCTGCAGAAATACAGCAGATTCCAAGCCAGAGCACGTGTGCGAAGAGACTCTGGTGTTTGCTGTGCGCCATGGCAGATACCTATATAAGCACTTTTTTTTGTCAAAAAAGGTCCTGTACTGAGAACTCTGGAGGACCAGCAGAACTCTGATTTGAAATAGATGCAGAACATCATAGCTGTAAGGAAAATCCTTGAACCGGGTGTGGAGCTGGGAAGACTGAAAGCCCAGTGTCTGCTCCTGGGTTACTGGGGACAGATTGTCACTGACAGGTCGGATGCATTTCAAATGGTTTCCAGTGCTGCACATGCCGAGGTCACCAGTGGCCTCTGTTGGAAATGCAGTGAATAAATTATAATGAAATCATAACTCCAGTCCCTCCTGTATCTTACATGATCTTTTTCAGCTTTTGATGTTGTGTCATCTACTGTCTCTCAAAAACCTTCCTGCCTGGCTTTTGAAACATGCATTCCTAGTCCCCTCGCTGCCACCCCCTCTAATCCCTGTGGGCCCCTTTATTTGGGCCTCCCTTTTTCCTGCCTTACCTCAGCCTGGCCCTTCCTCTCCCATTCACCTGCACCACCTTCTTCAGAGACCACTCCAGTAGTCCAGATAAGTGCTGTGGGCCCAGAGCTCATGTTGAGTAACCCCACAGCCAGCAGCTTCTCTCAGTCTGGCCCCGACCCACATCCAGTCAGTCACGCCCTGTGGAGCCCTTCCCTGGCTTCCCTGTGCCATGGAATCTCTGCTCCAAGCTTCCCAATGAGGCCCAGCAGAAGTCCATTTTCTGAGGCTACCTGCACCGTGGGGGCACCAGTGGCTTCTTGCTGCCCACCTTACAATAAGATCAGCTTTTTGTTTACATGGTGATGGGTATGTTGTCTTTTTGTGTGTGTGGAACCAGGCCCTTGTGCTTGCCAGGAAAGCACTTATTCAACTGAGCTATCTCCCCAGCCCGGTATGTTGTCTTTAGAAGCCTTCTGAACTTGTCCCGCTGCTGCTATAGCAGAGACTGCTGTGAGCGCTGTAGGCTTCCTCTTGAAGGCACGGCCTGAGGACCTGCAGGTCCAAGGAGCAGAACTGCTGCGGCCAGCTGATCTTCTTCTACAGCACGTGCTTTGCAAAGGATGTGGTGCCTAAGCCCAGCCCCTGACACTGGCTCAGGGTGACCTTCAGTCTGTGAGGACTCAGCCAAGGATTTTGGTCCGTGTTTGCTAATGCTTCCAGAGAGAAACACGGATTACTGTTGCAGCTGTGGACGCATGTCTATAAGTGTGTGCATACATGAATCCGCCTGTGTGCACACACATACACAGGTGTATGTAAACATACACACATGTGTACCTTTGGGGTAGGCATATTCTGTTGCATTGTCTGGCTTTGTGTTCCCAGTCTGGTTCTATCCCAGCAGAGGAGTGGGACGTGCTCTCATGCTTGGTGATCGTCATTTCTGGCCCCCCTTGAAGCCCGTGTCCTCCTTTATCCACCCTCACGGGTGGCAGCTGCAGCACCCATGGGCGTGGTGGTGGGTGCGCCAGCAGGCCAGGGCTCCTGCTGCAGTCTTTGGCTACAGGCGCCACTTAAATCCAGCTCCTGTTGCCCCACTGTGGCTCAGTGCTGCTAAAATTGAGAGATACATTCAATTTTAAGCAAGAACAAATGAAATCTGTCTTCTGAAGAAACACAGGAGCAGCCTCCTGTGGCATTGCTTTAAATGGACTAATGTGTTGATCTAGGAGAAATTGGGCACCATCTCTCATGTTTTCATTATTAAACCAGGTGAAATGAAAACCAAATCTCACCTCTAAATGCCACCTCTGGGAATTTCGCTGTGTTGCTTCTATTTTAAAGTAACCTATAGGAATTCGTCTGTAGTTAAGGCATACTGTGGAAAATATAAAAAGTAGTTAAAGCATACTGTGGAAAATACAAAATTGCAGCTTTCTTTTCAGCTTCAGCTACCATTTAGTTGCTTCCTTCCTGCCAAGCTCATCCAAAGGCCATTTAATAATGTTAACTGGCTGTGAATATCTAATTTTCTGAGAAGTAACTGCCGTGGTTCTACTTTCACAAATTAAAGAAACTACAGTCTAAACCTGGCAATTAGGAGCCAATTATCAGCCTCTGTGGCAGCTACCTAAGTGCTTATTCATGTAAATGTGTTTTAAGTAAAGTTGTCAGTAATAAGATAAAACTTAGGCATTAAATGGTCACTGTGGCCTTACTAGGTCGTTCTTGATCATCTAGGGCACTGTTTTGTGCTGAGAGCTTTCACTCGGTATCTGTTATAAATGAGCAGAAGTCACTGTGATATTAAAAAAAAAAAAATAGGACGGTGCTTTTTTTCTGGTTTTCTGTTTTTGTCTTTTGGAAGGGTCACTACTCCAACCATGTGGCTCGTTACCGTTCCGGCACTTAGAGGGGGCATTCCTGGAGGTGGGCTCTGCCTTGCTTCACGCTTACTCCCCAGCCAAGATTGGGAAAGCTGGCAGAGGGTATGTGTATGTATTCCTTGTCCTTCAGAAAGAGCTGGGCCGAAGCAGGAGATCAGGGGGAAGTCCTGTGACATCCACCTTGTGGTGAGCATCCATAGGTTTGGGCGCAGAGGTTTCTCAGAACCCCTTGTGTGAGGTCAGGGCTGGGAAGAGGAGCTTCAGGTTGCATGAAGCTGATCTGGGGTAGGGTTTATTCTTTTACTAGGTCTTAAAATCTGCTTTTGCCTACATGCCTTCATTTGCATATTCATGGTTTAGGGCTGTGCTCTACACACCTAGAGCATAAGATGACTTAGCAGAGAGGCACAGGTAACCCACCCCAACTGAAAGCCCTGGAGACACAGCAGCTCGTGCTGGCCCCGTGCATGCCTTTCTGCCCATTGCTCCTCCATCTTGCTGTCTGTCCCAGGCTTATTTTTCCTGCAGCCAATCCACCCATTGTCTCCTGTTCTGTTTCAAAGGGTAGTTTCAGTGCAGTGGCAGCTTATGGGCAGGACAGGTGTGTGTGCGCATGCACGTGCACGTGCGCACGCGCGCACACACACATGGCAGAGCACCTGTACCTACCCAACCTGGACTCTTAGCAGATGCCTGTGGTTCAAGTGCCCTTTGCAGTGACAAGACGCCCCCTCCCTGAAGTTCAGGCCTCGTGTGGGAGTGGCCACCTCCTCTCCATCTGCAGAGGGGGTGAGAGCCTCCACCAGGAAAGCCTCCCCCAGCTGGAGCTCAGGCTGGGTGCCTGGGCAGCCATCTTCTTCAGAGCTCACAGCAGAACTCTGTTGTCTCTTTTTACTTTTGCCTTCTGCTGCGGCAAAGGCTCTAGAAGATGGACGATTCCCTCCCATTGAAAGGTTGACTGTGGACTCACCATTGGACTCACTCATGCATATAAGTCTTCATGGATACCTCTCGAGAACTGCACAGGAAATGAGGACAGCGAGTGTGTCCAGCCTGCCTCCAAACACTTGTCAAGGCGCCTCCCCCATCTCTCTGTCTCTGTCTCTCTGCCTTTTATCTTTAGTCGTAGAAATCAGCTGATATACTTAAAACAGTCAGATCACGCATGACACTATAGAGCACATACACAATTCTGAGGGCTATAAAATACCAATTAAGGGTATGCATTGTTTAGTCCACTGAGCCTTCCCAAGTGCTCTCCCATTCATTATCATTTCAGCCTTCAAAGTAGCTGGGGGAAGTGGTCATTACTTTTAGCTGCTGAGAAAGCAGGTCAGCGCTGTGCAACAAAATAAAGTCGGAACCACTGGCCAGCTTTCTAATAGGTTCCCTGGAACCCTGGGGCAAAACTGCATACTCATTAGAAGATACGTGCACCTTTGCATGACCACCTGCTGCACACGTGTGCACACGCATGCACAAACACACAAAGCTGACTTGTTTTAAAAATGACAGTAAGCATTAACAATTTGTATTCTGTGCACATGATCATGGTAGCTGAGTAAGCTAGTAAATACGGAGTCTGAATGCCTGTCCTGTGTCTGTGAGCAGTATTTCCTAGAAATCGGTCCAAGGAGTGGCAGGGTAGGGAATCCTGCGCAGAAATGAGGCCGGGTTTCTGCCTTCCATCCACACGTTCTGTATACCTTCCTACTGGGATGGCATTGCTTATAAGATGGTGCAGATCTGGTCTCAGGAAACCTGAATTCATATGTATGACAGACACATACACTGAGAATGTAATTCAGGCTAAGCTGTATACCTCTGTGGACTTGCCCCTTTTCTTAATGCATAAAATAAGATGAGCTTTGTTTGGGCTGCTGTATTGTTATCCTCCATCACCTCAGTGCCTCCCCGTTATTCTCCTGCTAGCCTGTCGGCCCCTCTGGGACCGCCATCCTCACCCAGCCTGAGGCTGTAGGCCTACAGAAGGGGTTGTCAGTGATATATTAAAGACAAACCTTATATAGACCCAATTTTCAGGTCTTAGATGGAATTCCCTCTGCTGTTTAATTCCACTAAATTACATTTTTATGTTAACGTAATAGGCTAATATTTTATGAACTTGTAGGACTGAATATAAGGAATGAAATCAATATTTCTGATAATTACTTGATGGGGGTGGGCGGTTTGGTAGAAAGTCATTTAAAACATCTTGGCTAATATTGATTAAAATTAGTGGCATGAAGATTTAGAATATCTATTTGGAAGGGTTTCTTTTTCCTTTTCGTTTACTCTATAGCTTAGATAAAAATGGTTGCCCCAGCATTTAAGATAGCATTCAGCAGGTAATTTTCTTCACTGAATTTAGGGAGGAACCAGTAATGTAAAATCAGAGGATTCTGGCTATCCCTAGGTAGCATGTCCTCAGCATTTATTGCTACAATTTAGCATTTTTATCTAGAATGTTCTGCAACAAAGGAACAAGCTCTCTGTATTGGGATTATTTGAACCAAATGTAGGCTGTCGGAGGGGATGAGGAGGACAAAGAAGATGGCTGCTGGACTGTGGCCTCAGAGAAGATCGGGGGACCTCGGCCCCTTCTTTTGCTGCCACAGGGCCCAGTGACCATGAACCAAAACTTACTGGGAGCCACAAGAAACTTCTGCTATTAGTCAATTTTCTTGGATACTTTTCACAGTAGTGGAAAGCTGACTAACACACCACCTGGAAAACAAATTGGATTGGCGACTTCTGAGTGACTGCTTAGTAGATCAGTAGATCCAGAGGTCTGTGCTGGCATTAATGTGCTAACCATCCTTTCATTCACTCATTAAACGTGTGTATCCCCTCCGTCATCCTACAGGCTGTTAAGTGCTATGCTAGGTACAAGCAGTTTCACTGAATCCCCCAGAGATCCTGCCCTCCTGGAGCCTGCCATCCAGCCCGGGAGCTTACGCAGGGCACAGGTCATCTCTCAGAAGGCAGGAGGTGGAAAGCACCAGTTGAGAAGGACATGAAAAAAGTAAACCTCTCTGTGCCTGAGGAACTCTGCCCAACAACTCTGTGCCCATAGAATTTAATTATCACTGTAATCCTAGAAGATGTGTGTTACTGTCCCGTTGTACAGACAAGGAGTCAGACTATCAGAGAATAATCTTTGTCCTGAGCCATGAAGCTGAGTGGAGCCAGGATTTGGAAACAAGCCTTGCAGATTTTAAAGCCTTTGCTTTTTCTGGTAGCTCACCTGCCTCATGATTAAATGTGCAGGGAATTTCTAACAAGTGGTAACAGTGTGTCATGTGGGGCAAGAAACACACTTCTCCAAAGTGTGGAACAGCCATTTGGACAAGGACCTAGAACTGTAAGATGTGTGAGCTGGGGAGAATTTTCTCAGCGAGGTGCAGGACCGAGGAGGCAGTGAGTGGGCAGACAGGAGCCAGGGTAGAGGCATGCTGCCCTGCACCCCCCTGGACAGCTGTGATGGGAAATCAGCTAGAAAGGGATGGCTGTATGCAGAGCTCAGAGCCCCTGAGATACAGGGAAGGAGGGTGAGAGTGGAGAGAATAGCTGGCTACGCCTCGAGAGTACTCACAGGCCAGGATTGACTGAGGGGGCTGATGGCTCTCATGGGAGACAGAGAGTCACAAGGGAGTGACGTGGAAAATTAAAGTGTATTGTTCCCATAAAGGTGTTGTCATTAAAAAAATAAACCAAACCCAAGCTCAGGCACAGAGCTGAGAGATACAGTGAAGACCCCAGGCCCAACTGAATTCAAATGCAGAAAAACAGCTTCCACTGTAGTTTTGCAGCTCAGGAAAGAGCCAGGTCATGAGCACACAGGGATCCTGGTTTGAAAGAACCCTGAGGCTATGTGCTGAGGTAACTCCAGGCGTTTCTTGCACTCTGCTGTCCCCAGAGCACGTGTGCGGTTGGTGGCTTCAGAGGAAAGACCCCCCAGAAAGGACAGTCATGCTACAGCTAGCAGCTACTGCCATGCATGCACCTGGCCCTGGGCTCCAGGTCAGATACACCTTAGACCCACTTAGCCTCCATGTTACCTGTGAAGTCACTGACACAATGTTGAATGACTTAGCAAGGTTGCACAAAGAGGAGAGAGCAGAGTTGCCCCATTACCTCAGGCCTCGAGGCCTTCAGGTCTCCAAGGCTGGTTGCACACAGCAGGGAGTGAGATCCTGCACTAGGGGGCACTCTGGCAGGCTCCAAAAGGACCTCAGGGAGCAAAGGCTGGTTTCTTAGTTTGCCATTCAACACTCTGAGAGTAAAGATTGAGAACGGAATTTCTGTAAGAGGTGCCTGCTTGTTCACCAGTCAGTAGTCACCTGCCTTCTACAAAGCTTCCACACGGAAGGGTGACAGATGGGCTGTGGCGCACCACCGCCTTTTAGCACCCCGGGTTCTTCTTGCGGAAGCAAGGACTGGCCTGCCAGAAGCCTGCTGCTCAACTCCGCTGCTTCTGTGCATAAAGACTGCGTGTGTAATGGTGCCCTTTCCACATTTACCCTAGACTCTGACATTTTTTCAGAGATGGATGTTTCACTTGGAAGAGATCATTCATAGAGGATAAACATGGGGTGATGAACTTACTGCAGATGAGCTAGTGAGATCCCATGTCCTTGGAGTGGCTTCTGCCTGCTATTCTATGAGTGTGTGTGCAAGCACATGAGCGTGAGCATGTGTGCATTTGTGTTGATTTTGAATGCAGTTGTGTACCTGGTTTTTGCATATATAAATTGATTCACAAATGCTACCTACAAATTTCTCCCTGTTTTCCTTTATCTGATGGTTTTATTATTCTAATCAGAAGGTTTAGTTGAAGCTCTGGCCACTCCAAGTTATTTTAAGATCTAAGAAGCCCCTCTGATATCTTGATCTCTTAAGTCAATCAAGACTTTAAGACCACATTTTTCTTCTTCAAAATGTGGGTGTTTAGTTCCTACTGTAGTCAGGGTTTGCAAAGGAAACTAATACGTAACATATAATTTATAGGATTATTTTATAGCAGTCATCTGAAGATCAAATGCAAAAGAGTACAGGAAATCTGTCCACAAATCAGAGACCCAAAGAATCCAGCTGAGCGCCTCAATCTCACAGCATTGTCCTCATGAGTCCAGCTGAAGACCGCGAGGCCAAAGCAGTGTTGCACTGAAGTCCATTTCACGGATCTGCGCTGGGAAGGCCCAAAGGTCAGTTGTGGAAGCTAGACAGAGTGTGTCAGCAGGATGAAGAGTGTGCCAGCAGGCTGTGGGTCTGCACTGGAGCCAGGAAGTGATGCTCAAAGGAAGAACCACCACTCCCCTGAAAAGTACCACAGCCTCCTCAGTGACAGTGAGGTCTCCAGCTCCTCTGACAGTGACAACAGCCACTTCGTATCAGGAAAGCCAGCGCGACTAGTTACTTTAGGAGAACTAGCGGCACCACTTCTTCGCGTCTAGTTCTCTTTTTTCATTCTGCTGGCAGCTGTCCTCAGGTAGGCCCTCCACATGCAGCATCGTGCTGACTCAAGTCAGCTGAGTGTAACAAGTTGCCCGCCAGTTGGCAGTGCCCCATAGCCCCCCCCCCATTTTAGTGTAATTTGGAGTCTGTCCCAGGAGAAGCAGTAAGGACCAGGGGTCTGAGCTGAGACTTTGAAAGATGTCTAAGATGGATTTGAGGGCCAGCCTTAGTGAACTGCTGTCTGACCTTGGTTAACCACCAAGATCTCCCTCGCCTCAGCCTCAGTGTCTGAGATAATGAGCCAGATGCCAACCTTGATACCTTCGTCCTTAGGACCTGTAAGAATTAAAGAGCTGATGCTTTAAAATACTGAGGCTTGAGTGGGCGGCCTCTCCTTAGAAGTCTTATGTTGTAGGGTTTCCTGTTGACGCACTTTTCCTTTGCATCGTAGTTGCCTCGGGCCCTCGTTTTATGATCTGCTATCACTACAGTACTGTTTCACTTCTATTTTTGAAAACATGAAAATGCCACCTCTATTGGTAGAAGTTTCTTAAATCAGTGAACATTCAGAACTGTACTTTCAATAGCAAGCTATATTGGCTAACTAGTGCCCATTCAGTCATCTCAAGTCATCCAGTGCCCAAACATACAATAATTAATGGAAAATTTCAGGTTTAAAACAGTTTTGAAATATCCAACAAACATGTCCAAAAGTGAAATTTTGTTAAGCTATTCTAATTGGTAATAAAAACTTGAAATAAAAAGAAAATTTGAATTCTAGAAAAAAAAAATCCAAAACCCACATTTATTTTTGTACTTGGAAGTGCATTATAAATGACAAGATAACCAGGATGTGGTGGTGCACATCCGTAATCCCAGCATTCAAGAGGCTGAGGCGGGAGGATCACTTCAAATTCTAGGCCAGCCTGGCCTACACAGTGAGTTCAAGGCCCACCTGAGCTACATAACAAGGTCCTGTCTCAAAAAGCAAAGCAGCAGCTGTATGAACATAGACATATGCAAAGTCCACAAAAAAAATGTGTACGCATTGCAGGAAAAGAAAAACTTGCATGAATATTTTAGTACTAAATTTATTGAGTCATCAGGACAGTAATGCAGGTTCCCTTTGGCCTCCACGATTACAAGAGGTGCTCGCGGTGGCGGCCAAGAGCTTACAGACGCCCATCACCACAGCAAGCTGCTGCTTGGGTAACACTGGTCCCTGAGATTGCTGTGTGTGCGTTTTTGGTTTCCTCTCACGCCTGGCAGTGTGCTGGGTTTTCTGCACTGTATGACATCCTCGAAGGTCCTCCCTGCGAGGGTAGCACCATCTGTTCAAAAATCATGATACTATTTTTCTTTTCCTGAAGTATATATACAGTTTTTTAACATTTAGTAAAATTTTGTTTTTGTTTGCAAACTCTGCACCAGGTGGCAAGCGCAGCAGTGCTGTCTTCCCAACACAACACAAACATGGCTTTTTCCAAAATCATGCAACAAATTCAGTTAGTAACCCAAGGCAGCCCTGTGTAAGTGTGTATATTTGCCATTTGTTTCACTGTATATTTTTCTGTAAATATAAATGGGAAATGATTTCAAGTAAGAGGCCAGCCTGCTCAAGATTTAGCATTGGTATGCTTTAGGGGGAACTGATTCTCAGTTGCTATAATGTGTGCTTGCCAGGCATGCGTAAGGTCCTGAGTTCAATTTCCAGTACCCAAAACAAAAGACAGACAAGTGAGCAAAACTTTCCTAACTTATTTTTTTCACCTGAATTTTGTTCTTAAGAACATTTAGGAGATGCAGGCCTCGTTCAAGCATGATTGTTAGACACTGGCCCACCAGATAAAAGCTGAAGCCAGCCGAGGCACGCGCTGCTGAGCTGCAGGGATCCGGCTGCTGTGCAGCTCCCGAAGGCCCCCACTTCTCCGTGGGGTTCTCGCATTTTCAGCAAATGTTGGCCACTGAATGGTGAACACTGCAGATGGGTCCTGCTCCCAGGAGCTCGGTCTGGTCCAGCAGACATCAGACCCCCCAAACATACCGCAAGCAGCTGTACAGGTGTTGGAAGGAGGGCTGCCCAGGAGGACACTAGGCAGCGATGCCCTTTCTGAGCAGCTGAGCTGCATCTGGGACCTGGTGAGAGCAGAGCTGGGCACAGAAGGAAGGAGTGGGAAGGTCACGCACCAGCCCTTGGGAACCCAGAGTGCTACAGAGCTGGGTCCTCTTGGAGCTTAAAATGGCAGCAGTCGTTCTCCTGCTGCACATGGCAGGAAGTCTCACAACAGTCCCTGCTGCCAACTAAGTGACAAAAGCAAAGTGAATAGTGACCTTTAATCATTGCAGCTGCCAATGAGACCTGAAGTTTCTAGGAAAATTAGGTTTAACAAAATGCCACACTGGCCAAGCTGGTGGTGCACACCTCTAATCCCTGCACGGGGGAGGCTGAGGCTGGAGGAGTGTTGCAAGTTCAAGACCAGCCTGGTCTACAGAGTGAGCTCAAGGCCAGCCTGAACTGCATAGTGAGACCTCATCTCAAAAGAAAAAAAAGAAGAAGAAAAAGCCACACTGGCACTTTTCCAGGCAAGCAAAACCAGATAGAGAGGTGAAGCAGAAGGGCGAGGCCTGATCCTCCCCTCACGGCCTGGGCCAGCGGACATGGAGAGAGGGGAACCAGAGTTCTCGGCATTCACATACTTTATGAGCAACAGCTTTTCTCCCTGTCTCACCTTCCTTCAAGCAGATTGAAAGACGTCTATTCATAAAACAAGTAGGTGTGCGAGCCTGTATAAAATTTGGGTGATTCCCAGAGATGCTTTACTTAACCCGGGGAAATATGTTCATATATTTACTATTCACGAGTAATCCAAAATTTCAGCCATACCTCATAGTGATTTTCAGCAAAAGGGGACGTTCTGGGCACAGCATTTTAGGTGACACCCTGAAATGATTGTTTCTTAGTAAGCTAATTAGGTATTTTAATCTGCTCAAAATTCAGGTCAAAATGCTATGACTTCAATTGGCAGTCAGGGGCATGATTAAAAAGAATTGCACAGCGTAGCCTTCACTTGATCTTGCCCAAAAGTCTGAGAAGCAATGCCACCAGCACACTCTTGTTTGGTTAAGAGTTTACGTAGAGGGGCTGGGGAGATAGCTCAGTAGAATAAGCACTTGCCTGGCGAGTGCAAGGTCCTGAGGTCAATCCCTGGTACTACCAAAAAAAAAAAAAAAAAGTTTACATAGAACATGAGTATGTCTTTCAATTGCTAAAAATATATTTTTAGCTCAGACCCAAGTACCACTGTGAAGTTTAATTTGTCCCATAATTAGATGCATCATCAAAATGTAAAGTTCCAAATCTGCTCAGGTGATCCCATGGCCGTGCCTTCCTGCAATCCAGTAGCATCTGTCTCCTGACAAAGTCCCCATCTCTCTCAGGACAGATGATGGGGGAAGCGCTGGCAGTCTCAAGCTGTGTCCCCACACGCTGCTGTGATTTTCTGTAATTTGGTCCAAAACAGCCACAGTCATTGTCCCAGGTTCCCCACTGCTCTCAGAGCCCGATGTAAAAATAGTGGAATTACTGTCTAGATGCAGTCCTGGATTGGTTCATTCGGTGGCCCAGAAACTTCCTGGCTTTAACTGGCATCGTCCATCTGTCCAAAAAGAAAAGTGTCCAACTCCAGTCTTCTTTCTTTTTTATTTTTGCAATTTATATTTGATTGGCACGTGATAGTTGTCTTGGTATATGGGTACAGTGTGCCCCTTCCGTAATTGATACTATGCATAATGGTTAGATCAGGCTGCATCTTCTTCTAAGAGAAGAAACCTTTCCAGAAGGCCGCAGCTGCTGTCCCCACAGTCATGTTGACGGAGCTGCTTTGTGTGACCATGACCAAACCATTCACAGGGCAGGCAGAGCAAGGTCAGCCACCTCCATGGCCTTCGGGCCATCAGAACGAGTCTCTCAAAGCCACAGAGTGGCCTCCCAGGGCATGGTGGGGCAGAACAACCTGGGGCTTTGCTGGGGAGGCTGGGGCCACTGAGGAATGTGTCACTGGCAGCTCCAACACCAGGGGCCTAGACCCTGCAGATGCCCAGGTACTACCTGGCGGTACAGGGGAAGCAGCCACCTGAGACTGCATCTGGCTGTCCCCGCTCGGGGCCCGGGTAAGTGCCTGTATTTACCTTCTGGGCATTTCAGCTTTCTCACTGGTGAACACAGAGGATCAAAGCTCCCTCAGAAGATGGCACAAAAGTAGGATTGGGCGAGGCCTGGCGCAGGCCTGGTCTCTGCAAGGGCAGGGCATCCGTCGGGAGCTCTCTGCACTGTGCACAGTTCCTCCTACCCACCGGCCTTTCTTCTCCAGGACTGAGGAGGGCAGGGGTGCTGCGAACGCCCCAAGCTCTCAGGCTAGTGATTGTGAGTGGGCAAGACACCCTGTGCTTCAGCAGCCTCCATCTAATGAGGCAGGCAGAGCTGGATGCGGTATTATGGCCACCATGTGTGGCAACATTAAAATCTGTAAAGCAGTGAGGGGATAGCAGAATGCGTGTGCTAGAGGAACTGCGGTAGTGAGAAAAAGCAGTTGGAGAGAGCTAGTCTCGGCAGCTCGGTGTCCAGGTAGACATCACAGTTCACACGGAGAACACTCAAGTGCTGGCAGTGGCAATGGAAGCATGCGTGGACTCCAAGTATTAGCTGTGGGCTCGAGAGATAGACCTGGTCTAGAGATACACACTTAGTCTCTGTTGTAGCGCTGGTGGAAAAGCCAGAGTACAAGTAAGCCCACAGGCAATGGTATTTCTTAAAGGCGTATTGGTGTCAGTGTGCATAAGGAATGACGAAATGATTTTTCTGCTCTTTGGCAATTCCTATTTTTTTTTTAAATTTCTCATGATGAGGAGGGTCCTATTGCTGTGCCTTTAAATTAAGCTTTTTTGTCTACATCGTGGCCAGAAGGACCTTGGCTGTCACAGAGACATACCACACCCATCACACTTACAGTCCTGGTGGAACAGAAAGTTGACTTAGGAGACAGACAGCGTTGTGTCTCCATCCTGGCCCCACCTCAGAGTCCTGAGAGGTTAAGTGTGTCTCCCACTCTTTATAAACCTGTTCTTCTGCTAAATAAGAGTAAGAGCTCGTCCCCAACAGAACGGGCGTACCCTGTGCATGAGGTAATGCACTGAACCTGGCCAGCGTTCTACCTGGCCCAGAGGAAATGGCCAGTACACGTGAGCTTTTATCCCAGCTTACCCTCGTGGCATTTTATTCTCTTTGTTCAGACAGAAAATACAAGGAGGAGCAGGAAAAGCTTGCCTCAGGCTTCAGCTCATGACCCAGCGCCAACATGCTGACTGTGTGCAGAATAATGTGTGCATGATGCCACCAGTCATACTGTGCTCCCTGGCAACCATCTTCCGTTTCCAGCTAGATGGTGGGGGTCTTTCTGCCCCACAAGTGTGTTCTCTGTGAGAAAGTCTCCTTCCTGGGAGCCACCTCACACACTGGGCCTATGCCTGAAAGCCTGTGGCCTGCAGTTGCTCACTGTGGACCTTGAAACATCCCTACATGAGCACCAAAGAGGCCTGAGCAGTCCTTAGGGGCTTGCTGAGATGCAGCCTGGGGTTGCAGGGCCTGGCAGGGAAGCCAGTGCCGCAGGGCCAGCAACACACGCAGCTCCCACACAAACCGCTCTGCTTCCACACAGGGGCTGGGAATGCTGCAGAGATTTACCAGATTCTAGACCAACAGCTTGCTGGGATGCGCTGAAAAGCGGAGAAAGGAAAACCTGTGATTTCATTCCGCTTCTGAGGATTTCGCTTGACAGATTTCCCACACAAGAGCCATTCCTTTCCTTGTTTGGGCTGGAGTGAAGTCTCTGTCCCCAAGCCTACCTTGTGTGTCGTGCGTGGGAGGAAATCCAGGCCACCGGTCAGAGCACGGGAAGTGTCCCAGTGGCTCGGCCCGAGACCGCGTGACAGCCATTTGCATTTTCCTCACACACACTGGGCCAGCCATCCCTGCGGTGTGGCCACATCAGCTGTCTCTCACCGTCTCTAAGCATATTTTTTTCTGGGGTATAAAGCAGCTCTTCGGGGAAGAAAGTAATTTGATGTCGGGGGCTCCTTTGAGCCTTGGGAATTAGGACTCAGAAGCTTGGAATTGGAGCTCAGCTGCTGGTGGAAAATACACTGTGAATGTTTTATTCAGCAATGCATATATAACATTGAGCAGAATCCAAATACATAAATCACTTATATAATAGCTGTTAAGAGCTACCCTCCAGCAGTTCAGACAGACCAGCTGCCAGAGTAGCTTACAAAGTCCTCTACTGCCATCTGCCGGCCACATTTTTTGTTTTGTTTTTTGTGTTTCCATATATATGGGGGTTTTTTTTTTCTTTTTCCTTTTTTTTTTTTTTTTTTAGGACTAAAAACAAAGAAACAAAGCAACATACAACAATACAGATGGTACAGGATTTTAAAACAAGAATAGAAAAGTAACAATGGTTGTTATATTATGTGTTGTTATCGTCAGATCTGTTGCTCAGGTTACCAGATGGAGGTATGCAAGAGTGGTCAAATAATTAAACGTTAATGCTTGCTTTCAATAAACCTTAATTTTTTTCTTGCCCTTTTTATTTTTTAATTTATTTTAAACAGAGTGTAATCATAATTGATAAAATGTTAGAAATGGTACACATTTAGAAGAATAAGATGAGAGGCATTCAGCCGTGGTGTTTGTATTACACATTGCTGTCTTCGATGTAGTTGTTCAGATCGCAGATATTAGCATAGAGAGCTAGTCAGAGGGAAAACTTTCAACATTAATCATCTCAGCTATCCTGTACATAGACCTGCATGATTTTTCCCCCTTTTTTTCCTGTCTTTTCTCCTTTCCCTCATCTTTGTTGTTTAGTCTTATGTTCACTTTCTTTCTGTTGTACTTTTATACCTTTCAGGTTGTATTTATTCTTTCCAGTTCTTCTACTAGGGAGACAATCCGGTGCTTGCACATGTGGGTCTGATTTATTTCACTCGAGTGTAGCCTCTAGTTGCATTCGTTTACTATAAAGTCCTCAAGCTTATCTTTCTTTATAGCCAAGTAATACTCTGTTGTATAAAAAGACCACATCTTTTTTATCCAACCTTCAAATGATGGGCATTCGGGCTGTTTCCAAGATTTAGCTATGACAGTGTGCTGCTGTCCACATAGGTGCACGTGTGTGTGTGCACCGGCCACGTTTTTGTGCTGGTGAATTCTTCCTGTTCTTGTTGTTCCGCATAACCCCAACCTCATTTCCTTGGTTTTCAGGTTTTTGTAGAGAAACATTTGCCTCAACTACAGCTGAATTTGACAACTGGAGAGCCTGGGCACTCTCAGACTGTGGCAGGACAAGGAAAACAGGACAGAAAAACTGGCAAAGCCGGTTCCCCATTGGCTCTCCCCCACCTCTGTGCCCGCCAATAGAGCCTTCCTGCCAGGCGGCACAAAGCACCGCTCACGCAGTGTTCTACAGTGGGCCCTGTTACAATGCTTAGCCTTTTAAAGTCTTTGTTTTGTGATCAAACAATATATTACATCAAAAAAATAGGAATTGTATAGTCACATCACCAGTATCCCTGCCTGTGAAAGGCATATGCCAGGCAGTGTTGGGCGTGGATGGCAAATCCTTGCCCCAGAGATTTCCCTAGAGCCAGCAGGCGGATCTGGTCCCCTGCATATAAACAGCCTTCTTATCCAGCTGGAAGCAGAGTGCCCTGCTCACAAGGTGTAAGGCTCATCTCCCACTGAAGCTCTGCCTGCTTTGCATCCTTGACTACTTTGATATGGCCACGGCTGAGAGCACTGAGGTGTCGGTGAGCCCTCTAAGGTGAATCATCTGTGTTTCCCTGGAGCCACTCTGAGCAGCAAGAGCATCCTTGAGGTCCCACCTGCTCTGAACCAGGACACAGGGCATCCCTGCCCCTTGAAGGTTCCTGAGAAGCTGGACGGAGCATATCCCCAGTGCAGCTATAGAGTGAGTCAGGGTAGTCAGAGCTTCTGTAGTGCCAGAAACACGTGAGACACTGCCTGCACCTGCCCTGTGCCCTTCTGAGAGAGGTAGGCAATACGTGGACTGGGGGCCACAGTTGGAGATGACAGGGTGCTTTAGGCAAAAGCATTCCAAAAGCTGAAGTCCAGTGGTAGAGTCACTATAGCCTACTGGGCT
>NDGM011129212.1:0-10346 GCA_002564305.1 Octomys mimax | reverse complement strand
TTAGCTCTGTTTGTAGAGGTTTCAGCTCTTATTTGTCTGACTCCAAGGCAGACTGGCATGGCAGAGAGGCATCACATTGGAGAACTAGTCCACAGCAAGCAGGCAAGCAAGAGTGAGCAGGGGTGACCGTAGCTCTTTATATCCCTTATATCCTATCCAGGATTTGTAGGTGGGTAGTACTCACACCTAATGCCCGTGTGCCTGTCTGCACCATGAATTGATCCCCGCATCACGTACTCTAGACCCAGTCACATCTGAAAAAGCTCCAGCTATGAGTGTGTAAGGCTTTGGGGACACATCTGAACATAAGCTATAGCATTTGCTAAATCACTTTAACAAAAAATCGAGTTCTAGCTGTGTGCTTTAATGATTTTTGTGATATTAATATTTAGATTTCAGTAAACTAAACACATGGGTACCTAGGAGGAGAGCCTTCAAGGTGGAGACACAATGACGGGAGACCTTCAGGTGGGTGTGTACATTGGGTGTTGGAGAAACATCGTTGCCTCAACAAGGAAGAGCGTAAGAGATGAGGAAGATTATGGCAGTAACAAATTATGCATCCTTTTAGGTTGTGACAATCTTTGACTGTGGCACAAAACAAGAAGTTAAGCTTTCTGAGGTTTTTTATTTACTTGTTTGCTTTTACAAGTGTCATATGATCACATTTACTTTTTAGTTCTCTGATTGAGAATAGACTGCTGTTATTGTGAAATAGGAGAAAAAATATTCAAAAGGAAAGGGGACATAGGAGGGACAAAAAGGAGGGAAAAAGAAAAAATGAGAAAAGAAGGAAAAAATAGAAACAAAGCTTTTGTAACTAAGGGAAAGAGGGGCTGAACGGAGGGTAGTAGTAGAAGGGGAGAAAAACAGTCAAGAGATACCGCATACAGGTACAAATTCCGTATGGTGGTGATCATTACATATCTCTGAAATGTACCAACAAACTTGATTAAAAAAAAGAAGAGACTACTGTTGTGTGGATGTACAGTCAGAAGTCTGTGCAGGAAAAGATTACAATTAACAGATAGAGATGTTGCTATTCTAAATAAAGTTGGGCCAGTGGGGTTGAACAGGAATAATACAATTTGGGGATGTAGCTCAAAGATAAAAACAGTAGACCTTGCTGTCTTGGATAGTGCGAAAGCAAAGAAGTGAGACATACGCATTCTGTAGACTTTTGTCCTGAGAAATTGGGATAGGTGAAATTAACCACTGGCTGAAATAGCATAGATCTTTGTTCAGGAACTTAATTCTTAGCACAATTCTAATTCCAAACCGAATTGGATGAGGACTAAAGAAAATTTTCCCATAGTGTCAACATGGAACATAACCACTGAATTTAATTTGATTCTCTTCCAGTTTGGTTTGTGACCAGAATTGTGGAAAGAGTTGTTTCTGAACTGAGGTAGAATTGTGTTAGGAATTTACTTAGGAATGTCTTAAGCTTGAAGTACTTTTCAAACTTATTTGATTCAAATATTAAATTTCAAAATCAAGGCTTAAAAACTCTGGACTTAGAATCTATACTGTAAATATAAATTTGGGAGTTAAGACCATATTTGTGTTTTAGAGAGATTAAAACTGATGGTATTACTGAAATGAACAGATAGGTAGAAAAGACATGAGCTCCAAGGTCTGAGATATGGAGTACCAGAAGTATTTAGAAGTTAGAGAAATAAGAAACAGCAGTAGAGATGGAAGAAGGAGTCAAACAAGTGTGGTGGAAAACTAAACTAACAAAGTGTATTATTCTAGCAACAAATAGGAAAAGGGTATTAAGAAGACCTGTCAAATGTTGCTGGACCAAATACTGTGAGGGTTGAGAAATGATCCTTGGCTTTAGTGATGAGGTCTTTGGTGACCTTGATAAGAGTTGTTTCATTGGAAGGATAGAAGATTTTATTTCTTCAGTCCTCATCCAAACTTGTTTGGAATGAGGTTAAATGAAAACACAGGAGAAAAATTGGAGGCAGTAGATAATACTTTAAAGGAGTTTTGATGTTGAAGAAATGAAATTGAGATGATAGCTGGAAGAGATAGAGAAATTGAGGTGGTTTTTTTTTTTTTTTTTTTAATGTATTTTAGTACCGAGACTATGGGGTCTCACTACACAGATCGGACTTCTAGTGATTCTCCTGTTTTCAGCCTCCCATTTGCCATCTCAGCTTGCCCAGGGGGTGAGGCCGGCAGTGGCATGGCATGTTGGGGGTGCTGGGGATCAAATCCCGGTCCTGCGCCTGTCTAAGCAGGTGCTTTAGTCCACTGAGCTATTTGGCCGGCCAGCGAATTTGTTTTTTAAATAAAGTTTGGAGAATTGATTTTGTTGGATTCAAGTGGCTGTTTTTCACTTAAGAAGGAAAAATGAGTTGCTCTACTAGAGAGTCCTTTTTTTGAGAGAAGGTAATGAGATGCCTTGCTCCAGACATAATAGTTAGCATAAGGGTTGGAGTTTAGCTTTTACATTGCTTAGACTAGGTAGTTTGGGATATAGAAAATGAGTCATACCAGCATAGCTGCATCCTGGCCATTGTGCTCCAGAACTACAGAACAAGTCATGTTGAATACCCTGCTCTAACATAGTTAAGTACTCTTCATATTATGGTAAAAATGCGGAAGTAGGAAGAAAGGAAATGTAGTAGTATGGAAATCTTAGCTCTTCCACTAGTTGGCAAAGGGTATTTAAGGTGGACTCTTCAGTTTCTGACCTTTTTGTTTTTTTAAGAGATTGTTTTGGTTTCAGCCTCATTCTTTTTAGTACAAAATTCTGTGATCCATTGGATAGTGAGAGGACTTGCAGTGTTTTGAGTCAAGGTTAGAAGTAGCAACACTAAAGAGTAAGACAAAAAACTGTAAAACATTTGAAGAAAATACTTAATTTACCTACATTCAAAGTCTGTCATTTTGTAGTAATTGTGGCATATGCAAGATTATTTAACTCTGTACTTTAGTTTTCTCATCTAAAAATAGGAATATAACAATATTACTGTCTTCAAAAATTAGAATTAAAGCACTACGGTGCTTTACACAAGGAATGAATAGTGGTTAACATATTACTACTACTAGGAAACATTTTTACTGGAAGTGCTGTAACTCTGACTGTAATGTCATTTTTTAGTAAATATTTTGATTCACCAAGTGAAAAATTAACTTGGTAAATAATTGGGTCAGGTTGAATATTTTGTTTTTATATAGTTGACATTCAGTTTTATGGCTTTTTTCTTTTAGCAATGACATGGTACACCTGATACTCAAATAGTGACCAAGAAATGAACCATTTCAAAATTTCCTCCAGTTGTTGTGTGAATCTAACATATACAGAAGGTTACTTATTTTCAGACATTTTCTTCTAAGTAGGAACATAGTGAAGTTTTACCGTGTGTACATACGTATATGCTTTACAGATGAGTTATTGAAGCTGTCTGTAACTATATTATACCATCCACCTTTTTGTATGAATCATTCCTCAAAGTACACATTTGGTTATTGCTGCTGTCAGTTACCTGAAGTTTTATAATTCACAATGTAAGTTTTTCAGAATTAATATGTACGTAAATTATTTTAACTTAATATTGTTTTAATTAATATGAGTTGGTTTTGCTGATTTGTACTTATGTTAAATAGAACTTGCAGATTACTTCTAAAATGGATACTTTGAAAGATGGGCACTTTAAAAAGAAAGTCTTAAGCATATACTTGTTCAGAGAGCCAAGATATGTAAATATCAGAAAAAAGTAGAAGTCTTTTAGGAATATTTGGAGAGGATTTAAAACCTTAACAGTTGTCTTTACAACAAGTCATTTTCAGTTTGGATTTTATTTGAACTGTCCCTCTTATTTGTATTTTATAAATGAAATTATGGCATTAAGCACACTGCATCAAAATTTAAGTGTGACTTAGTAGCATCTATCCCTCAGATTTTGGTTTCTAGTTGTCGCAGTTACTCTTCTCTCGTTGCTGGGACAGATACCTGACACCAGTGTGAAGGAAGGAAAAGGTTTATTTAGCTCACAGTAACTGAAGGTTTCAGTCCATAGTCAGCTGCTTCTAGGCATCGTGGTATGTGGCAGAGAGCAATCTTTCAAGGCTGCAGAAAGGTGCGGAGAGCAAAGGGAGTGGCAGCAGCTCAGACAGTTGGCAAGCCTCTTCCCACTTTACATTGTAATGCTAATTTCCTTCCCCGGGGCAGGTACAGCATCCACACCCACAGTAATCACAAACTCCAGAGGCGGCCCCATGACTGCAGGAGGCTTTGCGGGGAATACGTATACACAAACCAGAACAGTAGTGATATTGGAGAAGTTATCACAGTTATCACAGAAGCCCAGAGTATCTTGTTATAATAGGAAGCAAGGGAATGCTCAAAAGCTGATGGTGGCATGTCACAGGAAAAAGCCGTTTTAGAGGAATTCCCATCAGCCACATCTGAACTAATTTGAACATCAAAATAATTTAAAGCAGCTCTGAATATATAAATCATTGAGAAAAAATAGGAATCTATGATACAGTACTAGTTATGTGTCTACATACATGCATGGCTTAAAAGGGTTAGGTTAGAAACTAAACAGTAAATTAATACAGCACCTTGTCTGGTGCTTAAAATCACAAGTGAGGGACAGGTAGACACCATGTCCTTTTCAATGAGTTATATCACTCAATGTACTACTTTGGCCAAGAACACATTGCTTGATTCTAATCATGGGAAAACTCCAGATAAGCTCAAAGTGATGAGTTTGCTTTTTAAAAGAGTATGCACTTAAAAAATGTTAAGAAACTGAGAGGACTTGTGTTAAAGGAGGCCAATGACCTAGGATGTAATTCATTCCAAGACTGGATCTTGCATATGGAGAAAAATGTATTTTTTAAAGGGTACTGCCAAATTAGTGGACAACTTTATAATATAAAATCTAGATCGTTAATGTTGATGCAGTTACTGAAATTGTAACTATTGAGGCTTGTAGGAGACTTTAGGAAATACACACTGAAATATTTATATAAGGAAAGGGTCATGATGTATGCAGTTTATTCTCAAATGATGTAGAAACCAATTGTGCATGCCTTTATGCATGTTTTTGGAAAGAGAGGAGTTAAATAAGATAAAATACTGAAGGAGACGATTCTGGGTAGTCTACAAACATTGTGCTTTTCTTGCAGTTTTTCATAACTTTAAGGTATTTACAAATAAATTTTGCACATTCCTCTAGGTTGCTAATTTAACTTTAATATACCATTAGTTTTTAAGATTATAACATGCATTGCTTAGGGATGTATATATTGATTTTTAATTTCTTTTGAACAGTGCTGGGCCTAAAGGAGATAACATTTATGAGTGGAGATCAACTATACTTGGGCCGCCAGGTTCTGTATATGAAGGTGGTGTGTTTTTTCTGGATATCACATTTTCATCAGATTATCCATTTAAACCACCAAAGGTAAGAACCTAGAAGTGTGTTCTTTAATATTTATTCTTACCCCAAATCATTTATTCTAGACTTTAAATGCATATTAATGTAATTATTTTTATTTCATAGTTATTCATAAATTAATAAGGAAACTTTTAGAACCAGGGCTTTTAAAAATGAAAGTACTTGACTCCTACCCATCCAAAAATTAATTGAACAATTTTTACATTTTTTTAAAGCTACGTTTTGTATATGAAAGAAACATGAATTTTGTACTTAGGAAATGAAGGGAAATTTCCAATGAACCTTCCTTAGGGAGACTGGGTGAAAAGTAAAGTTTGGCAGTTATTAGGAGTAATGCTTTAACAGTGTGAATTTTGCCTTTATAAAGAAGCAAAAGCTAGAAAACATAGCAAAGGAGAAAGATCAGTAATGATTTGTAAGTTCATTTTGTGCCTTGTGTGGGTATAATGTAGTGAGTATTGGAAACTAGGGGTAGTGGGGTAACCTGTTCACTTTTAGTGCATTTCAGATTAAGAAACAGATGCATGCTTCAGTTATGCCTTGTAGTGACTGTCAGTTATTTTGCATAGCTTAAACCTAATAGTTCCTTTTTTAATGCTTTGTTATTCTAAAATGGTCTTACCAGCAGGTAAAAACTACCAGAATTTAAACCTGACAATGATTTTGCCCTCTTTACATAGACATTCAACATCCCAGAGAAGTGTTATCAGATCTGTAGCCTTTAAGTACAACAAAATGTTTTCTTGTCATTGTATGTTCCGTATTGTAACTATCATCTGTGTGATTTAATGCATTAGCGTGTGTTAAAAGTTTTGTTTTTTAAACAGTTCTAAGAAGACAGGGCACCAATGGTTCCACCTAGTGGCGTTTACCTTGACTTGCAAATGTGAAGGTTTTTTATCACCTACCTGGAGATGCTCCCATTAAATGTTGCCAGTTTTTTGATTGCTTTAATAGTGCCATCAGAATCTAAGATGTTGAAATTAGTACATTAGTATCTTTTAAATCGCTCTCAGGTCTTTAGAGCCTGCCTTGCTGAATCTGTCAAAGGCCCTCCTCATATTGATCATACCATAAATTGTATTCACATTCAGAATTAAACATTTGCTGTCAGTACATGACTGAGTGATCAATTTGCACGCACTGATTATTTCTTACTGTAGAAAAAATCTTTAGCAAACCACATGGCTATATGTGTAGTGATACCTCTACAAGCCTGGTTTTCTATATTGGACATTCATTTTACTGTATTAACAAAATAAGAGGGAAAGTTGTATTTTGTACAAAATTATTTTTGTATGAGTGGGGCAATTGAATTAAAAAGATATTTGTCCTAGTTCATTTTAATAGAAAACAGGAATAGTAATAAGGATTTCAACTACTGTATATGATTTGTCATAATCATTTTGATTCAGTGGTATTTATAAACTTAGTGTGATAAATTTTTGCTGAAATTGCAATATTTTTTATTTTCTAATGTGTTAATATTGTTTCTGTCCACTAAGATACATAGTATTAAACATTCTTGAATCTGTAAGCTGAGTGTGAAATAAAAGATTTCTGGTATCATCTTAGTGTTAGGAACCACTGTTTCTGTAATCTTTTTGAAGTTCACATAATGAGTTGAACTTTATGAGGAATAATAAAATGTAATTCTTTTCATTTCATGGATACTTGTTTGCTCATTAATAGCTGCAAATATTTAAATGCTAATTGTATCTGTAGCTATTTTATATTAATCACCTGTCAGTAATTTGAATGTTTTATTTCTATATTCAACAGCAGCACTGTAATGGAAAAAATAATGGTGAAAATTCTAATGAAATCTTTTACATTCTGCTTTTAGTACTGTCTTTAAAATTTTCCACCTCTAGTTCATGTTAATTTGATTAACTTACAATTAATATCTCTATCCACATGTAACTACTGTCTTGTATTAGAGGGGTTCTGTAGGAGTATGAAACCCGCTCCCCCCCCCAGCTAGCCAGTGATTTTGATATTATTGTGATTTATCTTTCCTCATGCATCAGGGATATATATTTCTTTTATCTAGCCACTTAAAACTTTTACTATATTAAATCTTTTTTTTTTTTTTTGCGGAACTGAGGATTGAACTCAGGCCCTTGCACTTGCCAGGGAGGCACTTATTCCACTGAGTCATCTCCCCAGCCCCTTAATGTATTAATCTAACAAGGAAATTAACCAACTTGGAAATGAAAGGCGAGAAATAGAATGACAAGTAGTATACATGATTTCACCAACCTTCCTCTCAGTTCTCCATTCCTTTCTGATGTGTGGCAACAAGTTAACTGAATTGGTACTGACACTGCTACTTAAAAACTAATAGAACTTGTATTTTAAGAAAGTCTTGGGGACCAGAGATATAGCTCAGTGGTATAAGCGCCTGCCTGCCAACTGCAAGGTCCTGAGTTTGATCCCTGATACCGCCAAAAAAACCCCAAAAAAACAAACCAAAAAAAAGTCTTCCTCATTTGTCTTAGTTTTACACCAAAACATTTCAACTCTTCCTCAGTTTCTTACTGTGTGTGTAGAACTGTTATGTAAATACATGCATATGCATATGTGCATGCACATGTATATGTATATGGAATTACTATAGTGTTCATTTAGATTTAATTGATCAACTCACTTTAAAAAAAAAAAAAAAAAAAAAAAACCACTGCAGTTCTTTTTATGCCAAAGGAAACAAATATTTCTTTAACTGTGTCAAGTAAAACCATTTAAATTTGTAATAAAATTTAGTCTCAGTTTGACACTAATTAAATTATTTTACTATTAACCCATTTATGCCAAAGATTGCAATGTTTCTAATTTTTACGTGAAATTCATGTTACCTAGAAAAATTCAAGGAACAAAAATTTCTAGAAGAAAAAAATAATTTATATTCCATTGTGTAGACATTCAAGAAATGTAATTCTAGGAATCGAAAGGCTAAATACCACTTGTGATGTCTAACATGTGAGATTTAGTTGGTAGTAAAACATTCATAATGTCTTTTTCCTGTTTGCACTGTGACTTAGGTTACTTTCCGTACCAGAATCTATCACTGCAACATCAACAGTCAGGGAGTCATCTGTCTGGACATCCTTAAAGACAACTGGAGTCCTGCTTTGACTATTTCAAAGGTTTTGCTGTCTATTTGTTCCCTTTTGACAGACTGCAACCCTGGTAAGCAGATCTTTATAAACATATACTATAAAGCAACAAAAACTCGTGCAGTTACTTGATTAGCTTAAGTGTTGATTGAGAAATAAATGCTATTGGTAGAAAGCTCAGCATAAAACATTTTGTTGAGAAATTGTCAATGCCAGTTCAATTGAAGTAGGCCAAAAGTTTCCCAGTAATTTCATTTAGTTAATGGTACGCTGTTTTGTAATTGTTTTCTCACCTTCATTTATTTTATTTTTTCCAAATTATAAAGCAATATACCTCGTTTCTGTCACAAACTTAAGCAGTGTCTTTGGCACTGCTCCCTCTCTTTCCATGCATGCTTTAAGGCAGCCATCAGTAGGGAAGGGCTTTTCCTTCTTGGGTTAATGTTAGTTACATTAGATATAATATGAATTGTTACTAAAATGCTAGCTAATGAGAGTTGAACTCCAATATGATTATACAAACTCAGAAATAAAGTCTTTAATATCTGATTCTTAACTTTTTCAGAAATGAATAACTACCACTTCGAAAGTTTAACCTGAGTAGCTGATGTGATAAAGTGATGTTTAGACCCAGAGGTCCATGTGTTATTTCACTGTGTGGTTATTTTTAAAGGAGTTGCCTTGCCTTTGATAAATATTTGATCATTTCAGCACCAAAAACTGTCATTGTTACCTTGGACCTGGCATATGTGCATTGGGTATATACTTGACTTAGATACATGTGATCAGTTGCTCAAACAGTTGATGGATAGATGTCCATAATGGTATCATTTATTAAAGTAAAAGATTAAAAATTACCCAAGTGTTTGTTAATGGAGGGACCCAGTTCTTAAACAGAATGGCTCAATGCTGTATGAAATGACAGGAAGAGATCCTGAGGATATATTAAGTAAAAAAGCAAGATACTAGAAAAAATGTATGTAGATAATAATGTTCTAAGTGGGAATAAAATCTTTGAAACAGCTGTTGTAAACAAGTTAAAGTTAATTGCCAAAGAAAATTGTGAGTAGTTGGTGTCAGAAAGATGAGAGCTTTTATTATTTTTATTTTTTTTAACTGGTTATAGTTTAGTGCTTCGGCTGCATATACACTGAAATACTGGTTATGGTTTAGACCACCTCATATCATTATGTGTACATATTTTTAAAACATTCAGAATAAAAAATTCATAATCAGTTAATTTTTAGTTTAAAATTTACTTAAAGTGAAGTGGCAAGTATTTTAATAATGCTTTGAATACTGATTATTTACTACTGTATATAGAATGAAACATTTCATTCAGAATAGCATTGATCAGAGTTGTTTGTAAGAATTATTTAATATCAGGCTGGAGAGATAGCTCAGCAGCATAAACGCTTTTAATCCCTAGTAACAACAACAGAATAATTTAATGTCCATAACAACCACCTACTACACCTTGATTTTTCAGTGAAATGCCAAGACTTAAAAATAAGCTGTATGTATTAAACCCCTTAGACCCCTTAGACACTCATTCTTTTTCTAGCAAGAGGCTTTCTTGATTT
Source organism: Octomys mimax (assembly GCA_002564305.1). Taxonomy (NCBI): domain Eukaryota; kingdom Metazoa; phylum Chordata; class Mammalia; order Rodentia; family Octodontidae; genus Octomys; species Octomys mimax. Next base: position 221 of record NDGM011129212.1, on the reverse strand, counting down.
GTATGTTAAAATATATAGTCACATTAGGCATTTTTTTCTTCTGAATATCGAACCATTCTAAATCAGGATATTGCTGAATTATCTGTTTAGTCTAATGGACTATTAGAGCTGTACATTTAAGATGCCACATAATATCTTTCAATGTTTCCACTTTTCCAGCGGATCCTCTGGTTGGAAGCATAGCCACTCAGTATTTGACCAACAGAGCAGAACATGACAGG
>NDGM011129192.1:0-16235 GCA_002564305.1 Octomys mimax | reverse complement strand
AGCAGCCTTGTCCCTGGGGAGCTGTCAGGAGTCAGCAGCTAACTGAGACAGCAAATTGCTAGCAGCCTCTGTGCAGGGTCACTGACACTAGAGCAGAGGTCCTGGGTCTGGGGACCGGGGGCAGTCCTGACCCTAGACAGAGCTATACAATGGCACATGGAGCTCCTGCTTCACTTGACTTAGCCAGGTTCTTCTTGGCTGAAATGGTTGGGCATAAGTCCATTCTGGGAGGAGCTGAAAACTAATTACGAGGCACCCAGGTGCCTGGCATGTACTCAGCTCCCAAGCAAGGGCACCGGTCCATATCACGGTTATAGGGACAACCGTGAGGCAGGTACTGGCACTGTCTCAACCAACAGACAAAAATACTGAGGCCCAGACATGATTTGTCCAAGGCCTTTAGGGAGGGGCAAAGCTTCAGGCTAGCTGCCTCCTGCCCCAATATTTGGAACTTAATTGAGAGGTCGGGTCCAACCAGTCCCTTTCAGAGGCTGAGAAACTGAGGCCCCTTGGCGCGGGAGGCTCAGTGATCCTTCACACATGAACACCCTCTCCTGGATATTTACTTCCTAGAATTTCTGTCTGTGCCCTAGGAAATGAGGTGATCCTTCCCCCATCCCAATGGTGATTTTCATATCTGTGGTTCAGAATGCCAGGCACACAGGAAATATTTACTGAATAATAGCTAAGTGGATAAATGAATGGGAAAATACTGTACAAAAAGTGTATCTGCAGAAACCCAGGGAGGTCCCGAGCTCTTTGAGCTCTTCGTGGGCCCTGTATTGGATGTGGGGGAAAGGTATGGTGTGACCCCCTCCCCCACAGGAAGCTCACCCATTAGTTGTAACCTGGGAGTGACGTCTTCCTGGGAGTTTTAACCCTTGCCACATCTTTACATCCACCATGCTCAAGGCAAGTAAGACAGTGTCTCAGCTACTTTATGCACATGAGGAAAATGTCGCTCTCCTCGGATCCAGGCTTCTTTTGGGGTATTGCAATTCTACCCCCAGAACATGGGTGTGCACACACCACACAGCAAGCCCCAGGCCAGCTATTAACCCAGAAAGGAAAGATTATTTTTTCTAAACTTTGAATCAAATCATTTCACATTATACCCACTTTGGGCTCAGCAAGGCATTTTTGAGCTTCCTTAGAAGCCTTCTTTTTCCTGCAAACGGTTAAAAAGATAGCACAAAAGATATGTTTGCTCAATAAACATCTCTCCCGAAATGCTCTGCCCGTTTGTGTAATGGTTGGATAGGAAACCAGAACAGTTTGTGTTTGTGGTGAAGGGGGATGGCTTCTTACCAACCATCTCAGGAAGGTGGTGACACCTCTGTGTTGTCACCAGGGTGGAGACGATGGCCAGGGTTGGAGCCAGAAATGTCCGTATGGCCCTGGAGTGGTGATAAGACTCAGCAAGCTCCTCTGGAGGCAGGAGGAGATAACGGAGTGGGGCATTAGAAAGGAACCTGGTTAGAAAGCTGCACACATTGGGCCCTGTCTAAGTGGTCATCTGCTCTTTTCCTCGCATCTGCCCCATAGGAATCATTATCATTCCTTTTTACTTGTGGGGAAACAGAGGCATAGCAATGAAGTGATTTGCCCCAGACTACCCTGCCTCAAAGGGGTTAAGGTGGGATTCGAATCCAGATCAGATGTTCCTGCTCTGCTGCACCACTGCCATTCACCTCTAAGGAACCCAAAGGCAGGTGTGAAAGGTGAGCTAAGATCCCCATGGAAACCATAAGCATCTACCAATGTGTGCTCTGTGAACCCACATGCCAAGCCCCTCAGCAAATGCATCACGTCCCTGTCCCTGTCCCTTTATAGTTACTGGACAAAGGCCGTGGGATCCAGTTCACCTGGGTGGGTCAGTATTTGTCAAGTGGAGCAATGGGTCTCTCTGGTCTTGTAAGCAGGTGAATGCGTATTCATCCTGTCGTTCAGATGTGAAGCTTCTAGGAGGTCTAGGGAGATCAGAACAGGCACCTGGTGAAGACGAGTGGCCATCTGGGCTGTGCGCAGACAGCAGCTTTGGGGGACAGGCTGGGAGGTGCAGGGATGATGTGGGACAGCCTCCCTGGGAGCTGGTGCATGAGCTTGACAGGAAGTGGAGGGTGGGAAGGTTAGCCATGTGGGGCTGGGTGGTGAAGTCTGCCTCTTTTTCTTACTCTGGAAGGCACCAAACAAATGCACACAAGTGTCAGGCCTGTGCTCGCTGCTGAACAACACAGGGACTCCCTAGTCTTTGTATTTACAGAGCAGAAAGATGTATACACATTTTGTTGCAAATGATGTGCTGTATGGACATTCCCTGAAAGGACCAATGGGATGAGAGAGGGCCAGGGAGAGTGCCTCTGAGGAGGGGACAGTTAGGCTGAGATTCAGTTATGAATGAGTGCGTGGAAGAGCATTCTAGTAAGAACAGCATGTGCAAAGGCTTAAGATGAGTGAGAACTTAAGATGTTTGAGGAACTGAAAGATGGACAGTGTTGCTAAAACAGAGGGGGTAAGGGAGAAGGGGGCAGGAGGAAGGGGGTAAAGAGACAGCTAGGGGTCAGGTCATGGTGACGAGCTTGACTCCTACACCCTGATGAATTTTAAGGAAGGGGACAGGTTCTGATGTCCCTTTTAAAAGATCACTCTGGCTGTGGGGTGTTAAATGTATTCCCTCTGCAAACCACGAGCCATGGCACCTTTTCGCACCTGTGGTTTACCTACCTGAGTCAAGAGACAAGCCCTGTGCTCGCCTCTCTCTGGCACGAGGACATGGAGGTCCTAAAGCGTTTGTCACCTGCAAATTAAAGATGCGCCTTTAGGATGGCGCTGTTGGCCTCCTGACCAGTGTAGGGTGCCTGTCATGGATCTTGCTTGTCTAGTGGAATCCTCTGACCACTGTCAGCGTTGTCTCAGGACCAAGTAACAGCCAGATCCTTTTCTTTCCTTACACACACACACACACACACACACACACACACACACAGGACTAAACCCAGGGCCATCTCACTGATCTAAATCCCCAACAAATTTTTTATTCTGAGCCCAGACTGAACTCAAAATTGTGATCCTCCTGCCTCAGCCTCCTAAAGTGGATTACAGGCTTGTGCCAGGCACAGCCTTTTTCATTATTCTCTGATCCTTTAAAAGTGGCCACCATGAAGCTTTGGCCTTTCTGCCTATGGCTTGGTCTATCTCAGCCAAACTGGCCAAGTAAACTGGAGAAGAGCTCTGGTGTCAGTCCCTTTGCCACTAGTACCCTGTGTGGCAGATAGGCATCACCTCACCTCAGCTGGCTCCCTGAGACATGGGGATGACAGGCGGCCACCCCATGTGCTGTCTGGAGACCAAGGGTGCAGGTCTGCAGGGCCAGGAGGAAGGTGGTCACTCCATGGCCTCTCCTCTGGGTCTTCCCATGTCAATGAGAAAGCTTCCTCCTGGGGCACAGGCAGCTTGTCTGCTGGCCTGATCACAGCCTCACAAATAGAAGGCCAGGACCTGGAAATGCAACAGAGATGCCCCAGAGAACTGAACATCCCACTATGGCCCAGCCCATAGGGCCCACTTCATGCCATGTCCCTAGAGGACAGTCACAGTAACATGAGCACCCCGCCATTGGCTTGTGGCACCTGCCGGCATTATTCCATTTGATCCCTACCATGCTCTGAGATGGGCTAGCCCTCAGCACTCCCATTCTACATCGGAGCAAGCTGAGGCCCAGAGAAGTGGAGGGCCGCAGACAAGCCTCACAGATGCTAAGCAGCTGGGTGGGGTCCAAGTCCAGGTCTGACTGGCCCCTAACCCAAGCTGGTAGCCATCCCATGGCCACACTGCTGGGCTGTGCAGCTGAGGGGGTGGAGAGTGAGATATTTCAGGGGCCCAGAGCTTCAGATAAGGCACAGAAGTGGGCACACGCATAGCACAAGTGGAGTGAGCAGCACACAGCAGGCACTCAGCAAAGGTGCGAGCTACACCCTCATTGGTTTTCCCAGTGTGCTGCCATCTTCCTGCGACCCTAACCCCAGCACCCGGGCAGAGGCGGTTGTCCATTTTCACAGGCCATGTGTCACAGTGGCAGCCCCACTCCTGGAAGAGGGTGGCAACAAGGGGGAAGCTGAGGCCCAGGCTGCTAGGTCAGGCACTGGGCCTACTGGACCTCTGGCTTCTGATAAGTTTACCTGGCTTGACTGTGAAAAGGGGCAAGACACCTCTCAGTGGTGTGTGTGTGTGTGTGCGCGCGCGCGTGCATGTGTGTGACCATATATGCCCATGCTGGGCTTGGCAAAGCAAGAAATTCTCCAGGGTGGTTGGGCTAGAGAATGTAGTAAACCACTGAGCTCAGAAAGGGGCCCAGGAGGGCCTGATCAATCCATTATCTTTCTGCCCATAAAGTTCTCTACTCACTAACAAGGACTCACTGCTGGTGACAAATGCCCATGAGGATGTGATGGCAGGGGTCGCCCTGGGGGTGCTGAATAAAGTTTCACCTGGGGCACCGAGGGGCTGCTACTGCTGTATAGGTGGGGAAACTGAGTCCTGGAAGGAAAAGGGGCTTGCTGAAGGTGATGGACTTTCGAGATATGACCAGGCTTCCCTGCAGAACTCAAGGTCTCTGCGTCAGAAGGACTTGGAAAGATGCCTGGCTTGGTTTCCCTCTAACAAGCCGGGCAGGTCAGCTCCTTCTTGGAGGCTGGACTTTCGGTTTTTGAGATGGGCCCTTGGGATGCAGTCCACCCTGGCCTGATCTATAGCCCAAGGTGGGCCTCCAACATGTGTCCTCCTGCCTCAGCCTCCCAGATACTGGGATTACATGTGGACACCAACACACCCAGCTTCTGATGCTCACAACTTTTTAGTCACCTTAGTACATAGTTCCCCCTTTCCCAGAATCCTTGCCTATCCCTTCCTTGCTGGGATTGGGAGGTGGGGATGCGGCAGAGCAGGGAATCTTTCACAATGAAACATAATAAAATTCAGAATCCATGCCCCAGATTGCCTTTGCAAATGGTAGTCCAATGCCCAGTTGTTTGAAGGCAGTGCAAATGTGCCACAGACTTTTCTATCAAGACCAGCCAGAAGGTTTGGGGGCACCACCTCTTGGTGATGATGCACCCTCGTGTCCATACTGGCCCCGGGTGACCAGTGGGTACCTGCAGTGTACCCCGTGGACCAAGGAGTTGAATCTGTATAGATTACACCATTTTAATGAGTTTGAGTCTTTTTTTTTTTTGTATTTTAGGACGGGCTCTACAGGCTTTATAGGGTCTCACTGTGTAGATCAGACTTGTAGTGATCCGCCTGTTTACAGCCTCCCGAGAGCTGGGATTACAGGTGTATACCACCGTGCCCAATCTCAATCTGTCTCAGCGCACCCCAGGGGGCGAGGCCAGCACAGCAGGCCTTGGGATCGAACTCCCAGCCCCCACGTCAGTCTAAGCAGGTGCTTTAATCCACTGAGCTATTTGGCTGGCCATGAGTTTGAGTTTAAATCACAGCATGTGGCGAGTGTTCGCTTGTTGGTGCGCGCAGGACATTCCAGATTTACAGGCCACGTTTCTTCAAGCCAGGAGAAAGGGTGGGGGTGAGAGGGACAAACCTACCCAGGCTCTGGAGGTGGCCTTCTGGGTCCTGGGCTCCATGGCTAGGGGGACCCGAGGCAGGCCACTGCTTCCAGGCTGGTGTCCTTACAGGGGGAATGGGAGGGTGGTCATGAAGGTGGCAGTGGGGCCCCAAGATCAAATGTGTAAGAAGCATTGGCTCAGGGCCACGCTCCCGCAAGGGGCTCACTGCCCCAAGCCGTGTCCACAGAGGACAGCCGACCACTTGCTCCTGCGTGACTCCACCTGGAAAGCTGGGTGTGCGCGCTCTTTAGTCCTCTCTGTAATCATCAGGCACCTGCTGGGGCCCTGGGACTTGGCTCCTCCCCCGGATGCAAGGTTCCCTGCTTCAGCACAGCAGGGGGCACAAGGGGTTGCCTGCACCCAGCAGAAGACTCAGCCGCTGTCCTAGTCTCTTCTCCCCAGGCCTTCAGGCCCTCGAGAGCTGGGGCTCTAGGGGGTCCCCAGGTTGGCTCAAAAGAGGGAGGCCTGTGGCCAATTGGAGGGCTCCCTGGGCCTCAGAGAAATGATGAGAAGATTCTAGAAGGTACAGAGAGGGAGAAGGAAAGGCATCCATTGAGAAAGAGCAGAGGTGTGAAGCACTGAGGTGGTAAGAATGACAGTGCACCCCTCCTGGGGCCCATAGACACTGCTCTGGGGTCAGAGAAGGGCCACCCCAGAATGAGGCACGGGGAGGTCAGCTGGGGATGGAGCTGCCAGAAGCCAGTGCAGTGACAAGGGGCAGCCTGGGCAGTGTGGGCACCAGGAGCACAGTGGGACTGTGGGATAGAGCTGGGTCCACGGGGCTGGAGGGGCCTGCAGGCCATGCCAGAGATGAGAGAGGAGCAGAGGATAGAATCTGCTAAGAGCTCTCATGGGGCCTTCACCTTCCTTGCTGCTACCCCATCTGCAGATGAGGAAGCTGAGGCTCAGAAAGATCCAGAAGCACATCTATTGTCGCCAAGCAGGAAGGCAAGGCTGGGACTTTATCCTAAGGCTCCTCAGACACAGTGACAGAGAAACTCAGGGACAGGCACATGTGAGGGTGGGACAGTGTCACAGCCAGAGGGACAGCAGAAGGAGCAGGTGGCAGGAGCTGGTCTTAGCCCAAGGCGGGAGGCTCAGGGACCTGAAGTGAGCACCCAAGGCCACGCACCGCAGTCAAAAGCACTTGAATCTTGATCTGTCCCAGAGAAGCCCGTGCTTTGTCACAGCCCCGGCCACAGCACTCTGGGATGTCCGTGCCTCAGGTTATGAAATCTGGGCGACTCTAGGGAACTCCGGGTTGGAGAGAGGCCTTCCTTTGCATTGAACCCATTTCTGGGTGGGGGTAGTGGTACTGGGTCACTCAGCCCAGGTACTATGGAGCCCAGGACTCGGGGTGGGGCGTCTCCTCCAGGAGACATCTACTATCTGCCCAGGGGGCCCAGCAACAGCCCCAGACTGAAGCAGAAAGATGCAAGTTCTAGTTCTGGTGACCCTGGTCCCAAGCACAGAGCTTTTGTTCCACTTGCCCAGCCTCAGTGTCCCCATCGGAAGATCAAGAGTGCCTGCTCTCTGTGCCCCTCCTGGGGCCTCTGCACAGACCAGGCACGCAGAGGATGGCTCTGAAAGTGCCGGGCATGACAGCCATTGCCACAGCGCTCTCAGGCTGGGGTACACGGACTCACCCTGTTTCAACCCACAGCCTGACTCTTAAAGGGCCCCCACTATGTGTAGGGGTGCTGGTGACAAGGGGCTGAGGGATCACAAGGCAGGAAGAGTGGAGCACAAGTCTCATGTGCCTGGGGTAGCATGGGGGACCCTGGGGTGCAGAGGGCACTCAGCTGGGGGTGTGGGAGGCACAGCCTGCCCAGAGGAGGTACTACTCTCAAGTGGGACCAGGAACAACTGGCTGCCCTTCCCCCAGCCTGGCTCCCCTGTGATGTGAAGAGGCCTGAAGAAGCCCTGTGAAGTGGTCCCTGGGGATAACTAGAAGGGAAGGAAGAACAAGAGGGGTGGCTGGCAGGGCCTACGAAGGTGGAGGTCATTATGGAGTATAGGGGTGCCAGGCCAGGGTGGAACAGGTGGGTGCAGAAGGACCAGGGCCTAAGGAATGGGGAGCCTGAGAGGAGAGGAAGAAAATGAAAGCATCCTCAGGGTTGCTCTCTCTCCTCAGCGCCCCCACATGCTCAGCCTGTGCTGAGCACGTCTCAGTAATCCTAACTCCTTCCTGACAGGGTCGGTATTTCATTGACTGCCCAGAGCCTCAGTTTCTTCACATGGAAAATGGGGGTGGCAGAGAACTCCAGGTCTGCCACCCAGGAAGTGCTCAATAAATAGCAACACTTGGTGGCGGCAGGGGCAGGTTTACAGGATCCACAAGCCTGAAGCTTCCAGACCCCTGGGCACCTGGCTGATGTTACCAGAGGCGTTAGCACGGGCAGATGTAGCAGCAGCTAAATAAGTGCTCATACCACAGTGATTGTTCGATGCTGTTCAGAGTGTTTCCTAAGTAATAACAAACTTAATTCCCATCACAACCTATAAGAGAGGAACAACTATTTCCCTCATTTTATAAATGAAAAACTGAGGCCAAGGGAAGTTAAGCTATAGTAGCTCAAGGAAACCAGGATTAGAGTTGGTGCTTTCCCCCATAGGTATGGCCTATGGGATTTGTCCACTGTTTGGCTCCATGCTGGGTCTGAGAGCCTGGCTTTTTAGAAGGCCTCCAACTACTCAGGAACTTCGCAAGGTCTCTAGCCTGAGAAATGTGCCAGCAGGGATCCACCTCCCTCCTCCGGCAGGGTAGCAGGGGGGCGAAGGGGAGCCACAGCAGGGCACTGAGCAGGAACATGCTTGCACCAGCAGACCCTGGGAGGTTGGCCAGCCATGGGCTGGGGGCGGCAGTGGGGGCATCTTCAACAGCAGGTGGCCCAGCAGGCCCTGCCGCTCCATCTTGCCCCATTCCCCGCAGTCTCTGAAGGCCTAAGGGGACAGATGGCATCACCCAGGCCTGCACTGTGGCTGTCACTCAGCCAGATGAGTTACGATTAGGCCAAAGGGGTGGTAGGTGGGGTGCACAGAAACAATAGCATGGCGACTTCAGGACAATGGGGCCACGTGCCATGGGGGAAACAGTCGTTTGTCATACAATGGGCGGGGGGGGGGGGCAGCAGCCAGGCCAACTGCTGCCGCAACATGACATGGGCCAGCCACACTTTCAAATCATCTCCAGGCTGTGTTTTCCTATGAGGCAGCCAATGGCAGAGATAGCCGGACAGTCACCTGATGCCAGCTGCGTGGGCCATGGGCCCTGTGACAACTGAGCAGTGGTGGCCATAGCAACGCTAATTGTGGCCCTAAAATACAAGGAGGGAGGAGGGAGGTAAAGAGGGGAAGAGAGAGGGAGAGGAGGGAGAGAGGAGAAGAGAGAGGAGGGGAGGACAGACGGAGCTGAAGGCAGCCATGTGGATGCGCGACAGGGCCACAGCGCCCTGCAGCAGCTTGCAGATGCATAGGGAAGGCAGATGCCACCTGGCTGCCCTGCCCTCTCTCTTGCCCTCTCTGCTCTATGTGGCCCTAACACTCCTGTTTTGGGAGACTGGGATTTGCACTGTGGGCCTCTTACAACACTGCCCAGCCTTGGGGGTGGCACAGTCAGTGGTATTAGTGAGGGTCCTGGGCCCAGGTGGAGGCTGCGTGCGTTACAGCCCAGACCAGATGCCACTGAGAGGCCTGGTGCTGCCCAGCCCGAGGCACTCCACACATCAGGTCCCCTGGGGCTGCCCCACTTGGGCATCCGTGTGGCTCCCGCAGTGGCAGCCTCCTTCCTTCCAGGGATGGCAATCTTCCTGGTCACATGTCTGTTGAGGTGGGGGACATGGATGCTACCTGGGGAGAGCTCTGACTGCAGACTGAACTCTGCGGTTCTGGCCCTACTGCTTCCTGTGTCGGGAAGTGACTCGGTGCTCCAAGCCTCAGTTTCCCTATCTGCAAAAGGGGGATATGGATATACTGTAGGTCTCAGGGTGACTGTAGAATCGCAGAGGACTGATCTGTTGAGCTGGCTATCCACGCTCTCTCCACATGGCATATGTCACCATGTTCCACGTAATCCACACAGGCTACAGCACGCCAGGAAAACACCTGAACTTGGAGGCGGGCAACCTGAGTGCTGTGATGGCTCCAATTCTGACAGGGCAGTGGGAGGGACCCAGCTCACAATCTCAAGCTGCTCTGCACCATGGTGTCCCCAGGAAGTCCTATAGTGCCTGTCTTTCTTGCTGGAAAATGAGAAGAGGACGAGGATCCCTTATCCAATGTATTTAATAGGACCAGAAGTATTTCAGATAAGAGACTGTGTTCAGATTTTGCAATATTTGCACCTACATAGCGAGCTGTCTTGGGGATGCGACCCAGCTTGATGCACAATGTTCACTTACATTTCATTTGAACCTGACACCCCTACCCTAAAGCTGAGTGTGCACTGTACTTTTTGCATGCCTGTGTTCTGACTGTGACCCATATGTAAGCTCATGGTGGAGTGAAATGGTTTGAACGCTGAAGCATTTCAAATGCTGGAATGCTGGGGTAGGGGTGCTCACGCTGTCGCCGCTGGGCAATAATAGGGATGCCTGCCTGCTAGAGCGCTTGGCAGTGGACAGGGCTCACCTAAGGACATGAGCAATGCCGAGCCCGTATCTAGTGAGTGCTCAGGACCTTGGTGTTTGTCACTTTGGCAGCAGGTGCGGAGGAGGATGTGGGGTGGGGAGACCCAGAGCAGGTTGGAGGGCCAGAGAGGCGTGGTGTGGTGAGGTGCAGGGGGTGCTATCAGGAATCCAGGGGCCCCCAGGAGCTGCCTGAAGCGCTCCCTCCCGCCCGAGCTCCCTGCTCCTCCCTGCAGGCTCCTGCCTTCTACCAGCGATGATGACCTCCCTGGGGACCTGCAGTCGCTGTCGTGGCTCACAGCGGTGGATGTGCCTCGGCTGCAGCAGATGGCGAGTGGCCGCGTGAACCCAGGAAACCATGGCGTGCCACATCCACACCCAGGTAGGCTTTTAGGATAGGGCAGTGTAAGGCTGGAGGAGGAGGATGGCTCCTGGCTCTGCCTAGCTTCGCGCGCAAATGCTTGGCTATGAACAGGTCCTTTCTACCTCTCTGGGGGCTCTATTTCCACATCTGTTTAATGGAACTAAATCTACCTTCCATGGAGGGACCGGTTCAGCAACAAGGAGGGTAACCAGCAAACTGGGGCCCAAGTCAAATGCAGCCCTGGCCTGGTTTGCAGGGGCTGAGAATGGCTTTTAAATCTGGTGTGAGTCATCCCTGCACTCTGGGAGGCTGAGGCTGCAGGATCACAGACAGGAGCCCATTCTACAAGGCAAGACCCTGTCTCAGCACACACACACACAGACACACACAGACACAGACACACACACAGACACACAGACACACACACACACACACACACACACACCAAAAAATAGGCTGAGGTTGTAGCTCTGCACAAAGGCCCTGGGTTCGATCTCCAGTACCAGAAAAAAAAAATTACCAAAAGCTAAAGTGCACTGCTCCTTTTGCTAGAAGCCTTGGAATCCTGGAACACAAGAGGTAGTACATGGCAGCTTGTCACAATCTTGGCAAGTGGATTAAATGCTTAAACACACAAGATGTTGAAGAAAAACAAAATAATAACCAAAAATGCAATCACCACAGTATGTTGTAAGTGTGCCAAGTGTTGGAAAATCAGAGTGAAGAACTGGCTAAATAGCTCAGCAGATTAAAGTGCCTGCAAGCAGGCATGGGGACCGGGGATTCGATCCCAGGGCCTACCATGCTGGCCCCACCCTTGGGGTGCGCTGAGATGGCAATTGAGACTAAGCATGGTGGCCTGTAATCCCAGCACTTGGGAGGCTGTAAACAAGAGACTCACCATAAGTCTGATCTAGTAGTGAGACCCTGAATGCCCTGTAGACCATTCTCCAAAATACAGAAAAAAAGAAAAAGAAAGAAAAAAGAAAATCAGAGTGAAGTATTTATTTCATTGGGCAAATTGTTCTTGAGTAAAACATGTAAAGCAAGGTTCAGTTAGCAATTTTTTTTTCTGCAAAGGTCTAGGAAATACATATTTTAGTCTTTGTAGGTCCATCTGTCAAAACTATTTAGCTCTGCTATTTTAGCACAAAACAAGCCAGAGAAATATGTAAATGCGTAGGTGTGGCTATATGTCAAACTTTATTTACAAGCCAGGTAGTGGGCCAAATTTGGCCTGTTGGTCAGTTTCCTAATCTTAATCTAGAAACCCAGTGGAGAGCTGTGTGATCTTGGGCAAGAGCTTTCTTCTGTGATCTATTTTTTCATCCACACTGATACAACATAGTATTCAAAGTGGGTAAAATAAGGCGGACCCTTCCTTTGTCACAGCAGCCTTGATTGTGAGTTTTGCTTGATTAGAGGTGGCTGCCTACCGTCAGCCTGTGAGAATCTGGAATGGATTAGCAATGCCTCTCACAGACCCAGCATAGGAGGTACGGTTCACACCTGCTATTCCTGAGCTAATTCTTGGCAGAGGGTTTGGCAAAGGGGAGGGGAGGCATAGCAGTATTTGGGCCTGAATGTAGAAGCACTAGGGAGCTAGGGAATGTTTCTGAGGAGATGGTATGAATAATGAGTTGGTGTTTTACCTAATGGGTGACAGGAATCTAATATTACCTACATCTTCCTCATCCTCATTTATTATGGGATCATATTTACTGGTATTTTATCCTGGGTTCAATAAGGCAATGGTTATGAATACTTGATAGAAGATCTCATTCAGTTCTCATAACAATTTTATAGGCAGATACTAAGCAATACTAGTACCACAAATAAAAGAGGGAAACTGAGGGTGGCTCATGGTCACACAGCTGGTAGGAATGCCACTTTTTATCACTGTACCCCAGCAAGGAGACTCGCCAAGTGTATAATCCGTACCTGGTCCTATGGGTGGGGAGTAGCTGTAGTCCGTAGCCATAGCTACCATCTAGCCAGCCTCATGGCTTCTCTGTTTTTTCTCCTACAGGTGCCCTGAATGGGACAGCTGGCCTGCACGTGGGAGTCGCCCCTGGGCCTCTACTCCACAGCCCAGCTGGCATGGCCCCCCGAGGCATGCTGGGTCTGGGCCCCATGTCTAGCCACAGGGCCAGTGTAAGTGCCACTGCATGGATTGAGTGTCACCCAGGACTGGGGCTCCTGCTGTCACCCTGACCCTCTGTTTATTGTTCTCCTGGACCCAGCAGATGAGCCAGTACCCAGCCAGGGGCCAGCCCTCACCCAGTCTGCAGAATGCACCGCAGCTCTACTCCCCTGCTGTTGAAGCGCAGTTCCCACTCCCCCCAGGGGTCCAGCAGGTATGATGCTCCAGAGAAGCCCTGGACACAGAGGCACATGCCGCTGTCTTGGGCCAGCCAGGGATCTCTTTGAGGCTATTTACTGCCCAGCCACCCAGGGGATATAATTTCCTGGATGCCTGTGACATGAAATCATCCATTCAATGTCTGCAATTCCTTCCACAGGCAGAGACAAGAGTGTATTTCTGTGGCTGTAAACCCCTGCAGCCCACCTTACAGAGTGGAGGGGGCCTCACAGAGTGGGGGTGTGGGGATTGTGACTGACTGACGCTCTTCCTCACCTTTTCCCCTCTACTGTCTGCCCAAGTGTCCTTCTATGGGCCTCTACAGCTCTTCATTTGGGGCGCGGCCTCCCTATACCCAGGCTCACATGGCAGTGCATTCGCCTCAGGAACCGCATCCCAAACACTACCCTAAGCCCATCTATTCCTACAGGTGAGGTTCAAGGGGCTCAGGGAGGAGACAGACAGGGGAAAGGACTTCACCCACAGTGATCACACAAGCTGGGGGAGGTGACCCAGATCTCCAGGGAGAGGTTGGGGGAGTGAAGAATCCCTAGGTAGGACTGTTCTCACAAAGAACCACAGTGGGGCAGTCTACCCATTGCGGTCCACAACCTACTTCAGATACTGGCACTCCATTATTCAAAAGCTGTGTGTCCTCAAGGACATTCCTTGGCCTCCTTGAGCCTGTTTCCTCAAATGCAAAAAGTCATCAAAATAGTAGTATTGTGAATCTCGGGTGTTTGGGGAAGGAGGAGCAGCCTAGGGCTTTCTAAAGGCCCTAGACATTAATTATGGGGATAGGATAAAAAGAGGTGGGTGGGAGAGACAGGCCTGGGGAAGGTGCTGAGAGTGTACACTATGTGATGTTGGAGCTCGTACATGTGGGGGCCAGCAGGGCAGACTTCCTGGCAGAGGGAACCTCAGGGGGTCAACACGAGATCGCTTTGTGCCTTTGTGTTCCTTCTCTTGTCTCCAGCTGTCTGATCGCCATGGCCCTGAAGAATAGCAAGACAGGCAGCCTGCCTGTGAGCGAGATCTACAGCTTCATGAAGGAGCACTTCCCCTACTTTAAGGTGAGGATTCCCACCCATGGTTGGGTGGTTGGGTGCTAGAACTACCCTGATCTTCCCCTGACACTTCCACAATCCAGGGCTGGCCCTAGGCCCCAAAGCTCCCCCCGGGGGGCTCCCCGCTGTATCTGTATATCTACAACTAATGACACACGCGTGTGCATGCACAGAAAGGCACTTGAAAAGAGAAAGGGAAGGGGCGTTTGGACTGAGCTCTGATGGATGAAGAGGAGTTCACCAAGCACCTGGCGGGGGGGGGGAGGGAAGGGGGGGGGACAGGTCTAGTTATTCAGCACAGACTTAGTAAACCATGTAGTACTTGGCAAGAACCCTCACCTCTCTGAGCCTTAATATCCTTATCTGTAAAGCGGAGAGCACACCCAGCTGGCAAGTTTATGAGGATTCTGCTCAAAGAGATCTCAGTGGCTGCTGGCATAGGGTTTGGCCGTTAGTAGTGCTATCCTTGGTAGCAGCAAAGCAAAAAGAGCAAGAGATCAGAGGGTACCCGGCTGCAGAGTTCCTGGCCAGGAAAGAATCCCTAGCAGAAATAGTGCAGCATCACCCGTGTGTACGCAGGGTCTGGGTACGTCACAGCATCTGGTTACCTAGCAACAACATGAGCATCTCAGAGCGATTTGCATCCAATTCACTTGAGCAGGTACTCACAGAGAATGAAAGCCGTTCCCGCTTGCTGGCTGCTGAGTGGGCAAGGCGGAGGATGACGTGATTTAGTCAGTGGGCGTGAGCGGCATCCGTGTAGGAACAGGAGCCGCCGATTGTGCTCCCCGTGGACCTCCCTTTTGCTTGTCACTTGACGCTGAGTACCGGAGGCTGCCCTGAAATCTCTGCCATGATGGTGTCTTGTTCTGTCAGGCGGGAGTTTGAGGGCACCCTGGCCAGGAAGGGCTTTACTGGGTGGTCTCTGAAGGGGTTATGAGCCCTGCGTCTCCCCCAGACGGCTCCCGACGGTTGGAAGAACTCCGTGCGGCACAACCTGTCCCTGAACAAGTGTTTTGAGAAGGTGGAGAACAAGATGAGTGGTTCCTCACGGAAGGGATGCCTCTGGGCCCTGAACCTGGCCCGCATTGACAAGATGGAGGAGGAAATGCACAAGTGGAAGAGGAAGGATCTAGCCGCCATTCACCGGAGCATGGCCAATCCCGGTGAGGCCTGGATAATCCCACCACGCATGCCCACATGCGTGGCCCTGTAAGCAGGTGCACAGGTGCGCATGCTCCATCCCCTCTCTGCCAGGTGTGTGCACACCTCAGGCAGGATGATGGGGAAGTACGTGTCCAGTGTGCCGTACCCATTCCTGCCCAACGGCTGGCAAACTGAGACGTCTGGATCGTAAAAAGCTGTTAGCTCACCATCACGTCCAGTTGTTTGCGCAGAAATGCTGCACCATGCTGAGATAGAAGAGGCATTTAAAATTAACACCCAGGGTGGGCTGGGATGTAGGAGCTAGGCATCTGCCTGTGCAGTGGGTGGGGACATAAACTGGGAAACTTTGTGTGGGCAAAATAATGCATAAAACCCTGCAAAGTGGCCAGGCTTGGCGGTGCAGGTCTGTAATTCCAGCTTTTGGGGGGGATTGTAAAGTTGAGGATAGCCTGGGCAACTTGGCCAGACCCTGCCTCAAAATAAAAAAAAAAAAATCAAAAGGGGCTGGGGGTATAGCTCAGTGGCAGAGCAACACTGGGTTTAGTCTGCAGCACAAACGACCATCCTGCAAACGCTCCTCATGATTTAGTCCTTTTATTTCACCTCTGACCGCTTATAATAAGGACCTCAAAGATTTGAGGGGAAAAAAGTATGGACTGAGTTATTCACACTTCCTTTCAGTTGCCCGAGAAACAATTGAAAGCCATCTAAGCATTCTACAGTTAAATATGGTGCCATATCGTGCAAATTTGTTTATTTATTTATTTTGCTGTACCAGGGATTGAACTCAGGACCTTGCTCTTGCCAGGCAGGCACTTATTCTACTGAGTTATCTCCCCAGCCTTCATGCAAATATTGAAGATAAAATATTTTAAAATTATTTTGGAATATAAAGAAATAGCAACACAATAAGTAAAATGGAAAGGTTATTAATCATTATAAGGTACACAATTTTTTTTTTTTTTTTAATATTTTAAACATTTATTTATTTATTTATTTATTTAGAGAGACAGAGAGAGAGAGAGGGGA